>JAKSZP010004577.1:0-48602 GCA_022478985.1 Massospora cicadina
CTCCATATAATCCCTTAACCAATGGGATCATGGAAAGAGCAAATGGAATCTTGGTTTCCATTTATACAAAAAATGGCCTCCTCTGATCCTCTTCACTGGTATCAATACCTACCCAGTGCTCTTATGGCTTACCAGATTAGTTATCACTGGATCTTAAAAATGTCTCCATTCCATGTTTTTGTATGGGCGGTAACCAGGAAACCTGTCCACTTAGCTAAGGATGTCTTCTCTAGTGGTGAGGAACCTGAAAAAGCCATGAGATAATTAGCTCACCATATCATTCAGATCCAATCTGAGGCTATGACAAACTTAGTTAAAACAGTCACTAAAGAAGAACAAGCTGCCAATGAGCTTCAGGCTCCCCTGCCTTCATTTCAAGTGTCTGATATGGTCTTATACTACCATAATCGCATCACTCCTAGAAGCAGCAAGCTTGGATCAATTTGGGAGGGTCCATTCATCATCACTTAAAAAAGAGGAAACGAGTACTCTATCAAATCCTTAGCTACAGGGATTATTATTAATTGGGTACATGGCCATTTCCTACGGCCTTATTCTCCCACCAACATTCTTGAGGAGGAGATTTTCTTTCCAATTACTATCACTTTTAGTAATATGATTCGATTCAAACAGCATAATTTGATAATCAACACCAGGCGAGATAAGTATAAATAGTAAGGTAAAGAGCGGGCAAACGTGGTAAAGGGCAGCGGACCTGGACCTGCACCTCCCAAAGCTACTAAGCGCACAGGTACAAATGAAAATCTCAGCAAAAATAAAAAAACCTGAGGTGGCGCCCTCATGGGTTTCATCAATTTTTTGTAAAATACTGCAGCTACTTGGAAGTGTCCCAATTGCAACCACTGTCATCGGTGGAACATGGGATATGAGTTTTCCTGGGCGTAAGAACACTGACAATGTGGGAAAAGTTTGGCGAAGCCCAACAAAAATTTTTCCCGCATGTGGTGTACTTAACAACCCATACTATCCGCAGAGGTTGTTTAGATCTTGGGCTCAAAACTGCAGAAGAAGCGAATGAAGCAGCAAAGGTCAGAGTGGTAATCAACTTTCCCAATGAACAGCAATTGGTCCTGACCAAATGCACCCGTCGGACTGAATCTAAAGACATTTTCATAATTTTTGACTATCTTCCAACCACACTGGCGCGCACAGTATTTGAAGACATCTCTGAGAAAGCTCAGAAGCCTATGGAGTAATTAAACAATTCAAAATGCAACAATTCCAGCTGATGCTGACCCTTAGCATGGGGAAGGCAATAGCAATAATTTCACTGAACCAGGATGTAGTAGAGGATATTACAAAAATTCCCCACATTGCATCATTCACAATTGATGGAAAAAAATCCCAGCTGTTCCACGCAACAGTGGAAAGCGCACCCCCATTTGCAACCACTGCCAGGCCTTTGGGCACAAGATTCATGCTTGCCCCATCAAAGAAGGCCTGAGAGAAATGGAATTCTGTGAGGAGGAAATGGGCGAAGATGACTCAGAGTACGCCAAAATCATGGATACTACACAAGCCTTCAACTGGGGAGAACATGGGCAATATAAAATAATTGACCCTATTTCCCTGAAAGAACAAAAAATGGCCAGACAAGCTCACAAGCTGGCCGCGGCCAAGGCAAAGACCTCGGCAGAATTGACCATATCGCTGGAGCAGATCCAGGAAGACATGGAGGAATTTGAGTCCATGAATCAATCAGATCCCGCGGAAAACATACACCCAATCTGACCAGTTTAAATTCAGCAGAACCTGATTCATAAATGAATGCAGTAAAATTGGGGTTCAGTGCACCCCCTGAAATTGTGGAATTTAACCCAATTGGGAAGAAAAATCAACAATGGAATGCGCAAGAAAATAATGTGTCCAATAAAAACCCACAAGTGCACCACAATAACATATTGAAATCAAGCAAAGCCAAGAGAGGAGCGAAAACTGCAGCAATGAAAGGTTCAGAATACACCCCAACTCCTACTCATGGTTATGCTCTCTGCAGCAGAGATGCAGTGGAGAGCAATTTGAGCGAGGGAGTGGGGCCAGGAGGCCCTGCTAACCACTCCTGAGGCGCATCGGGCATCTCAGTAGAGATAGGGATGCTGAACATAGTGGGACTCAAGGCCTTAATGTCCCGGGCCAAGAAGTTGAGTCTCCTACAAAACTCACCTGTGGATATCCTGGCGGTTCAGGAAACCCACTGTTCACAGGGAGAGGAGGAGGCATGGGAAAAAATGCTCCTCCCAACAATATTGTTTTGGTCGCTCCACTGTGGGGTGATAGTACATGCGAACCAAAACTTTAAATTTATTAATAAAATTCATTCCTGGATGGCCGCATACTCGCCATAACCTTCTCATGGAACAATGAAGTGCACACAATAGCCAGTGTGTATGCCCCAAATGGTGAACATGACTGAAGAGAATTTCTCACAGCCCTAACACAACCAAATCTACCAGCAAATACTTTCATAATGGGAGACATGAACTGCTGGATTAACCCAGAGATGGACTGATGGCCATACACAATGGAGATACCACAAGGGCAAGTGGAAATCCGAGTACTAAAGGCCACCCTGGAATATATGATCCACTGCCAAAAAGGCAATCCCTGCTACAAAACATGACATGCCCACATGTACACAATGGTACACTTGTCTCTATGTCGAGGATAGACCTAATACTTGCACCAATAATTTTCCATCACCAAATTCAAAAATTTAAAACTGCAAAATTTGAATTCTCTGACCATCAGCTTGTTTTGGTGTCTTACAAACCAGCGGAACCAAGCACCCAAGCACCCAGATGGTGTAGAATACGCCCAGAAAGTTTAGCTGACTCGGAATTTCAATCCTGGATGGAGGAAATATCCTCAACCCAGGATTTTTAAATACCCTTTTGCTCAGACCCACTAACCACATGGTAAAACTTCAAAAAAATCACCAACCCAACAAATTAAACATACATCATCTAAAAGACACAGGGAAGTTTCAGTCATTATCAAACACACATTGGCTGAAATTGACCATCTAGAAAACAATGTACCAAGAACAGGATACAGCCATGGATAAGGTCACAAATGGGCGGAGGTTTCTGCTCAGCTAAACACCCTGATCTGCGAACACCAACACTGAGTTGGAGTCCAATATAAAGGCAAAAACATAAGAGATGGAGAAACTTGCTCTTCTACCCATTCCACTGATTCCACGCCAGGAAAAATATGATAGCTTGTACACAGGTCCATTGACTGAACAAATCCATAGCAGAAACACCCAAAGAAGTCACAACAAAAGTGCACAGGTTTTATATGAAATTTTATAAATCTGAGCTGGTCAAACCAGAAAAAATCGAAAAATTTCTTAGAAGTGCACATATTGACACCGCGGTTCAAAATAACAATTTAATTAAACTAATATTGTGCGAGGAATTAAGGGAAGTAGTACGCGTTGCACCAAGAGGGAAATGCCCTGGACTTGATGGGATTCCCTATGAATTTTATATAAAATATTTTATTAACATCTCTAACATTCTTCTAGCTTCAATGAACAAGTGTATTATGGAAACATGCCTCCTACCTGGAGGCAAAGAAGCATACATGGTCACTTTATTCAAGAAAGGAGACATATTAGACCTATCCAACTGGCGCCCAATTTCCCTAAACAACACAGATACAAAAATTTTAACAAAAATTATGGCTAAACGACTAGGAGAAATTGCAACTGATGCGATATCCCCATCACAATATGGATTTGTCCCAAGAAGATCCATATGGGATAACATCCACACTGTTTCAAATGTCTGACAGTCCAAAACCTCTGGAGCGCTTGTCTTTTTAGACCAACAAAAGGCATATGACAGGGTGAACTGGACCTATCTTAGGGCCTGCCTTCAAATTTTCAAGCTTCCAAATAGATTTATAAACTGGGTAATGTTATTTACAAAGTCTGCAACCATGGCTGTGTGGGAGCAAGCTTCTTAACCAACCCAGTTATCCCACAGAGAAGACTAAAACAAGTAGACCCTTTAAGCCCTCTACTCTACAACTTTAGCTTGGACCCTCTAATCCGAAATACAAACACACTACTCAAAGGAATCAACGTCAGGGGCCAACCACCAGTCAAAATGATGGCCTTCGCTGATGATTGTGTGGTGGGCATATCCAACAATCAAGACGCTTGCAGAATTGAGAAGATAATTCAAGACTATTCAGCCATAAGTAACGCATCACTTAACACTGAGAAAATAGAAATTATACTCCTTGGGAAATATCAGACCCAGTGTATGCCATCTACACAGGGCCAACAAGCTAGTACAACATTAAGACTCCTGACCAGACATAGGAGGTAAAAATTAACAACGACCTCACTGAAACTTCCATTCATCTTCAAGCCAACAGCTGGCCCTGTTCGTCACTTGGGAGTATGGTTAGAAGCAGGAGGTTACGCTAACTCCATGATGGAAAATCAACTTCTAGACAAAATAACAAAACGCATTGCATCCTTACATGGACACCAAACAGGTCTAACAGGAAGGGTCACGGTAGCCAACTCTATAATTCTATCAATCATATGGTTCACAGCCCATGCAATCGCTTTCTCACCATCTTTCTTCAACACAGTCCATGCCCTATTACAAGGATGGCTATGGTCCAGCCACAACCCCCCTGTACTCCTCAAAACCCTATTTGGCTCTAGAAGGAATGGAGGTATGGGGCTTACTAATTACGTAGAGCAAGCAACCCATATACTGGGATCCTGGATAGCTCAGGTGACTAGCCCAGATCTTCCAGATACACACTGGGCCAGAACAGCAAGATATAACTTCACACTTGCACTACAATTAAGATAACCAGATCACCCAAACACATTGACCAAGTATCTGGCATCCCATCCCACAGCTGCAGGACCACACAGCACTCCTGCACATTTCAAACGAAGACTCATAGCCATGAGAAGAGCGACATGGCAGATTCACATAAATGACCAAACCATTCACTGAGGACGCCCAAGGCTAACTCACAGACAGGAGATCAACTATCAAATAGTCACAGACAAAATAATAAGCAAAAGCCCAAATACCATAACCAGGATGGATTACCTGGACCATTGAACATACCCTACAACCTGGAGACCCAAAGAAGAGTATGGAGATACACACATCACCCTCTACTCCAACTCAGGATAAGAGCACATGTATAAAGGTGCATGAGGAGTGTATGCCAAACATCTGAACGGTCAAACGCCAATCACACCTCATGTGCAATATGTGGTCAGTATGGAAGCCTAGCCCACCGTTTGAACAATGCCCAACATCAGTGGCGGTATGAAAATAAGCCATGCGCCTTTTCCGCCAAGTAAACGGACATCCATTCAGCCTAGCAAGGAACATGTTCGCTATAAACATGGACTCTCCTAACCACCCATCTCTTAGGGCGCTAATAGTAGCAATAGCACTATGGACGATACATACAATGGTACTGTAATCGCTCACAGGAGCAGCGCCAACAATCCAAGAAGCCATTCATCGCTTCCACAGACATATATTGGAACATTTCCAAGCATTGCTGTTTGGACATATGACCCCCCATAACAGAAGGACAATCAACACATGGTTCCCCATATGGTTCCTAAAAGTTGATCATTTCCTTCACATATGCTGCATCCAAGAATAAGCCAGCATAACTCCCCTTCCCTACCGTCCTAATCTTGGTGATCCTGGAGACAACAAGAGGGGCCTTGAACCCTCTGGAGTGTCTTTAATTGTAGAATTTCATTAGTTTTCTCACTATATCAGAAGTGCTTGTCCCCTGGTCGACCTTCCCCAAATAAACAACATTCTTGAGGAGGTAGATGTCAGACAATTGCCAACTTGACTTCAGCAAAAGAATGTTTTGGGTAAGAATAGTCCCAATCTATCAAATATGACCAGCCATAAGCACATCTTATCTCATAATAATATTGCTTTGAAAGAAAATAAAGACAATATTGGCCAAAAGACCCTGGCTAATTCTTGGTGGAACCCCGCAAATTGGGGTAACACTTTTATAAATACCACATGGGCAATCAACTTGAGATCAGGCATTTGGATTGCTCCGACCACATGGTGGACTCTGGGGTGTCCATTGGATGATTTCCCCAGCCGCGTCCAGTTCCATTCAAACACCTAAGCATGGACCACCCCATTTATAGGCTTGGCGGAGGTCCCCAAGGTGCAAAGATTAATCTAATGGTGATTGGTTGATTTATCAAATCATTACCACATGGGTACATTCTGACTAAAAATAACTACCCATCAGTCATTTTTCCAAAGTAAACCAAAATTCTTGAGCTCCAATAGGACGAATTCCCTTGTCTAAAGTTCAAATGTTACAAAGTTATTTTGAACGTTAACATTGAATCCCTTCAACTCTTGATACTCAAAATATTTTAAATAATGAGCGTTAGTATCAAGAAAAAACACTTTTTTGCTCCCTTTCCCATGCCCAAATTATAACTTTTAAAAAACCTAATTTAACTTTTATTTATAAAAGTTTTATTTTAGGGTAAAGTGTTTTTGTGATCCGGCTGTTATCAGCACCAGCAAACCTAAAAACTTGCTGGATTCCCACAATTTTGAGAGACAGTCTGCATTCTGGTGTTTTACCCCTGGCTGGTGTACAATCTTGAAGTCATATGCTTGGAGCTTCAGGGCCTATCACACAAGCCACCCTTCAGGTTCCGCCAGATTCTGCAGCAACTGCAAGGATGCATGATCCATGACCACTTTTTATTTAACCCTGTGGAGGTAGATCCAGAACTGTTTATATGCATATATTACTGCTAAGCTTTCCTGCTCAGTCATGTTGTAATTCCATTCAGGGAATGTTAAGCTTCAGCTTCAAAATGTGATGGGATGATCCACATCATCATCATATTTTTGGGATAATACTGACCCTACAGCGGAAAGAGATGCATCCATTTTTACAATAAATTCCTTCTTAAAATTAGGGTATTGCAAAACAGGCGTGCTAGCCAATGCAGTTTGTAAGACATCAAAAGCGTTTTGACAATGGTCAATCCAGTCAAAGGTAGCGTTTTTCTCTAATAATTAAAAGAGCGGTGCCCCAATACAGCTGAAGTTGGGAATGAACCGCCAGTAGTAACTAACCATCCCCAAAAACACCTGGATATCCCACTTATTACCTGGTCAAGTCATCTTGCATATAGCTTCTATCTTTGCCAGCTGAGGACTAAGCCCTTTGGAGATTACCACAAACCCAAGGTATTCCAACTGCTTCCTAAAAAAGTGTCACTTTCAAGTCTTAAATTTGATGTTAGCTTCAGTGAGTCAGTGGAACACTTGTTCCAGGTGGTCAAGATGTTCCATGAACATTTGTGAGAATACATTGATATTAGCAATATAGACTAGAATGCAAGACAGCTTCAGGTCACCTAAGATAGTGTCCATAGCCTGCTGGAACGTAGCTGGGGCGTTTCACATACCCTGTGGCATACATGTAGACTGGAACAATCCCTTTGAAGTGATTATGGCACATTTCTCCCATTCCACTTCTGGCAACTCGATTTGCCAGTACCCTGATATCAAGTTGATGGCAGAAAAATAGTTGGCACCTCCCAGCCTATCTAAAGCATCATCAATCTGCGAAATAGGATAGGATTCTTCCTTTATGACGCTATTAATATTTCTGTAGTCTATGACCACTTGGTTTGTGCCATCTTTCTTCTAAACTATTAGCACCGGTGATGCTTGGGACTCCTTGATGGCTATAGCATTCCCTGATCAATCAGTTTATCTATCTCCTAGGATACAACTTCTTCCACCACCTTTGAGTGACGGATAGTCCATGACTGGGAGAGTGATCTCTCATGTCCAACCAATGCACAATTCCGCGTGCACATCCCAAATTGTGGTCTTCAGATGCAAAAATGCCTCAGTATTTTTCAAACAGATTCATCACCCTGTCCTTCTGGTTCTCCAACAGGCCAGTTAGATCCTCACGTAAAACCACATTCATTAATCTGGATGAGGTTTTTACAGGCAGCCCAAGGTTCTCCCAAGAACTAAAGTAATGTATATGGTGAATCTCATCAATAGGAATCAGATGCAGATAAGCCACCACTTGGTGCCTTTGAACCTTCATAAACTCCTTCTGCAGGTTTTCTATCAACACCTTCACTTCCCCCTGTCCTGGTAACAGGAGCCCAGGGGCCACATGGGGTTCTAGCCGCAATTTCTGGTATGGCCCCATAATTTTTCTGTATAGCACTTCAGGGATGTCTAATTCAAGCTCCATCCCTATTATGACTTGATGCTCAGAAGGTATTCTTAAAGCACTTGCAGCCCATAGCAGAATACCATTATACTCATAAATCTGGTAAGAAAGATCTCAGGTCCTCTGCTTTGTCCACCAATATTGAACAGGAATCACACCATCGCTATAAGTAAGATTAATCTGAATAGCGCAGATCAAGTCCATTGGGACTCCATTAGAAATAAAATAGATGGGGATTTGTTGTCTCAGAATATAAAACGTTCCCTATGCCATATCTTTCACTTCCCCAAATTGCCACACTAAAGCACCCAAATCAACATGTTGTAGTTATTATTATGCAGGTTCACCGCTGGAGCAGATGCACCACCCAAACCAAACCTCAGAGGCAACGCGCTGTAAGCACCCTCTGGCACAGTGCTCTGTGCCCCCACAGTCCCATACACTACTTGGTGTTCCATATCATGCTTCAGCAAAAGTTTAGCCATGAGCTTGGTGGATACTATTTTGATGGGAGCGCCAGCATGTATAATTGCCCAGAATTTTGTATTCTGAATGAAAATATCACAGTATGTACACTCAAAATAAGATTAATCATTGGTAAGTATTACATGAACATCCAAAGGTTTTTTGTTATCCATAAAAGTGATAATATTGGTGCCCACATGAGGATACGCCTGGGCAATTTTTCTACTGGAATTGCTAAATTTACCCCCTCTAGGGTTGTAACATTTGTTGGGGGTCAAATTTGACTGTACCATTTCGCTCAAAGATTTGCCAGGCGTCCAATTTTTGCACTTCTCAGCGGAACTCTGAATTTATGTTATTTGGGTCTATCCCTCAGTTTGAGTTCAAGACTTCATAGGGAATTTGCTGATATAATAAATTATCAGGGTGAGCACCAGGACTGAGACAAAGTGATTTAAAGGAATCCTAAGGGACAAATAAATTTGAATTAGCAGAAGTATAGCGTCCCATCTCTACTCCTCTTGACTATTTCACTGTTTGATTGGGGCTGTTGAGAATTTTTTAATCTCAATACTAGGTGACTTCATTAGTATGCCAGGCCAAACAGTATAAAGACTGCTGGCATATGTTTTAACCACCATTGGTGGCCTTTCCTTACAGGGCTGCAGGCAACTTCCCAATCCAGCTGGACACCAACTTCACCTTATAAGATTAACCCCTCTTGGTGTGCACCAGTGGTTCACCCCCATCCTAGGCAGTCTGACCTCTTACTCCTTCACCTCATGGCTAATCCCAACTTGTCCATCGCTGGCTTCACTGATTGAGCTAGTTCCCACAGTTGATCTGTAATTCCAGGTTGGGAGTTGGTTGCCCCAACCACTCCAGGTGTTTTGACCCAGCACCTAACAACTGGGGATCTTAAGTCCCACTTCTACAAGCTAAGCTAACTACTGTTGACTAAAAACTTAATAAAGATGAGAAGACAGAAGATATCTTTACTAAGAAGGAGATCCAACTATTTATAGGCATTTCTTTTCAGTATATATCATTGGCATCTAATGCCAGCATCATCAGAACTCACTGGTGATTCTCCCTGTTTAGTATTTGTCAGCACTCTCACTGGCAATACTCATCATCCTCAAATATCCATGACTACGTTGATTAATGATTCATCATAATCTGAATTAATTAGTAATGTTGACGTCCTTGTCATAAGCTTCCAGTGTCAAATTAAACCAAAATACTGTCAGGGATTCTGCCCAATACTCTCACAAAGTCAAAATGCAAATAGACTATTTAATTAATATTAAATAGTTCAGCATCCTTGGCATAAGTTGACGGTCCCCCAAGATTTGACTTTCTGATGGAAATCCCACGGTAATTTTTCCATGGAGTTGGTGTGGGGATAAAAGCCTGCTGAGCTTAAATGATTATTATTAATAGTTTGACATCCTTGGCATAAGTCGCCGGTGTCAAAATTAACTGAAAACTCTATTGTGATTATCTCCCAATTCTTTTTGGTGTCAAATTTAAGTAATTTGTTATCTTAATTGATAATATTAATTATCTCAACATCCTCGGCCTCAGTTGCTGGTGTTGAGACCCACCAATTTTCTATCAGGCATGATGCCTGATACTCTCTTGATCCTGAAGATCAAGACAGCTCAACCCAACCAAATGGGGAGCACAAATTGGGGTATTATCATTAGATAATGAATCAAAATTAGCAAACTAATCAGCAATAATCTTCAAAGATTTATTAAACTAATTTCATTAATATTTGAGGAATATCCCCTGGTTAAAAATTTGACAAGGGCAGCCAGTACTTCATGAACATTCAGTCTTCCCAGACAGCTATCCACATAATGGCTTCTTTGGCTTCATGAGAAACAAGCTTCATAGATGGCTCTCATCTCTGTATCACAACCAAAGGTCTGGGCTAAAAATTAATTGATGAATTGTAATTTGGCTTAGAATGAGCTAGTTGAGAATAATGGGGATGGAAAGGACCTGCTAATGTGTTAAGTGGATGAGTATTTCCTAAAGGATTATAACCAAGTCATTGTTTTCCATTTCCCTTTGGGGATTTGATAGAAGTTGCAGATGCTTTTCATTCCACATTGGGATCACTAAAAGTGGTATATAGATGGCATAAATGACTAATGATTTTTAATAACTCTGCGTCATCTTGAAGAATGTAGGACATAGCATCATAAAGCTCTTGATATGGCTTAACAACCGCCATCATTGCTATGCCCACCTCTTTGTTAGTTAAGATATTTTTTCCCACCAACACATGAGCCTCAGCCTTGAACCACTCCACAAACTCCAACAAATCTCATTCTTTCTTGAAAATTTAATGTCAAAAACTCTGCCTTGCGCTGAGCCTTTTTTTAAACACCACCAAACAGCAGATTATGGTCTTCTTCACCTCTTGATACGTTACTGTACTACTCTTAAGGTAACATGTGACCTGGTTGGCACTCTCAACATCCAGATCAGATAACAACAGTTTAGCTTTACGCTGATCAGAAGTCCCTTCTACTGCAAATTTGAACCACTTAAAAAATCCAGATATGTTTTTATTGCAGTTAAAGGGGGCAGCTTATCAATGCAGACCCTTCCTCTCCAGCACTACTATTCCATTTATGCTCTGCACCATATAGCCGCTCTGTAGTGTCACCCAAGTGTTCAGTAAGTTGGTTTGCTTAGCAGCCAACTAGGTGCAGTTGGTGGAAAGCCTTGTCAAGCTGATCCATTATACCCATATTCTCTCAGAAAATCATTTTTTGAGCCTGGAGTAGGGTATCCAAGGCAAGTTTCAGTTCATCATATTGAGATAACTCAATAAACTGGGGTAGTACCCTGTTAAGGTGAGACAGTTGCACCATGGCTTGGTAAATATGAAACTTTAAATGTGTTGATCAATGGGCCACCTGTAGTGAGCACCATTGATAACTTTTGGAAGTAGGGGGTGTATTCCACTAGTGGATTGCACAAGTACAGTCTGACTGAGCAATGGTCAGATGATATGAAGATTGCTTTTAGTAAAATTATAATGAAGTACTAAATGAGGTGCTATTGCTAAACAATACCAATTCATTTAAATATTAACTAATGGCCTAATTCCGCTAACCCTTTCCTACTCTCTCTTTCTTTTAAAAAGACCTCCCCCTCTCAGTCTCTTGCTCAGCTCTTAATCCTCAGTATCCTCAGTCAGTCCTTGACCCTTTTGCTTGGTCAATCTTTTATTCACTACTATTTTACGAAATTTTTCCTCATCATTGAGGCTCTGGCAGAATTTCCTTAATTTGGCGGACTATTATTACTTTAATCAATTCACTTAACAATGACATAATATACTGCTCTAATATTGAGGCTCATCTTGACTCATAAAATACATTTGCCAGATATGTGACTTATTGTCCAGTCATATCAATTTCTCAACAAAGACCCTGCCACCTATCCCAGCATTAACTTCAGATAGATTGGTACTGAGAATTAAAGGAATTTGTGTTGAGCTATCAAAGAATTGGTGCTCACATGGGGTGAAAGGGTCAATTGAGGTTAATGGCAATGAGTCTTTGGCATCAAGGCCTGACAGCAATGTACTGTCATTTAAAAAAGCATCTAGTGTCAAATCTTTGTTAAATCTTACCAATGGCACTTGGTCATTGGCAAAAGTCACCATCAGTTATGAACCCTCTCTGGAAGAATCAAACACTTTGTCTGGTAAATCTTGCCTGGTCATAAGGATGCCAGAGAAACTGGGTGAAGGTGGGTTAGGCACCATGAACCTGTTTCCAACCTCTTAAAAACTGCCCCTATGTGAGGTGGCCTTGGGAGGTTCCCGTTGCCTGTCAGGAAAGATGCCATCACACAAAGTATCATAACTGTAGTAAATCTGGAATCTTAGCATCTGTGGAAGAACTGACAATGTCAGGGAAACTGGAGCGCAGGAGGTCGCTGGAGGGAAAGACACAGGCCAAAGGTGATACAACAAGGCCAAGTGACCCAACAAAATGAAGAGACGTCCTAAATGGTCAGTATTGTGTTTCCATATAAATCTTTGGAAAAAAAGGCACACCAAACTGTCCACAACCATCAGGTACAAGAGGCCCTGGGAGCTGGGAAGAGTGGCGTAGGATCCAAGGAAAAGGCCAGAAAAATAGGAGGAGGCGGAGCTGGCAGAATAGGTGGCGGAATGGGTGAAGGGTTCATGTACAGCAGGGGTTGCAAACCAGAGTGGAAAGCGAACTCCAGCCATCACAAATCTTTAGAGAAGTATATTTTTTTGTTCAAGAAAACAAAAATTATACAGGAAATTGGCCCAAAAATTCCTAGACTTTATTAGGGTGATCAGAATATCTGAGAAAAGCAAAGCCTTTCTCATCTTGGGACTTAATTTATAGGGGGTTGCTTCACGAAGATTCCAGTGGTTGTTTGAATCTGATATGAGCTACAAATTCGTCATTTTAACAAAAAAAAATTTTGAATTTGGCCAGATTTTGTAATCTCATATCTTGTGATTTTCTGGGTGTTAAGTTCGATTACCACCTGGGCTTTTGCCTCAAATAAGCCGTTTTCCTCAGCCCTGGCTGGCAAAGCGAAAAAACATATTTGTCAATGACCTTAGATAGGTCATTGGTAACTCTTAGGAGTTCTGGTCTCTTTCCCAAGGGCTTGTTGGACTTGGCTTTAGAAGGGCGGTTAATTCCAGGAAATATGTCACTAGCTGTGACAGACAATGACTCAGCACACCATTGATACTTTCAAAGTCAGTTCCAAATATGTTTGTTTACCCCTTGCTTAAAGTTTGCTGGGTAAGGTCAAATCTTGAGGGCCCCAATCCCATGCTTTCCTAAGCTATTCCCCAATTGATCATCTATTTGAGCAGTCATAACACACTGAGAAGCTTGATAGTCAATTCTCTTGTTTTAAATTCATTTTTTTCTTTCCCACGTTGAATTTATTTAGTAAAGTTTATATTCTACTTTGCCAAACCCCCGTGACATCAGAAATGTGGCCCCTTGGCCTTGTATTGACTAAGTTGTCCCAGTCATGTTAACTGTAGTCCTCACTGTAGTCAATTGGGCCTGTCATGTAAAGAGCTTTATGGAATTTTCCAAATCTCATAACTCCCTACGCCTAGGCCCATTGGCCCTGGGGCTGCAACAGCCTGTGTTCTTGCCAGCTTGCTTTCTACATTTGCATCATGTCAGCACCCCTTGGCTACTTATCACCCCACACATTAACATCATCTGAGCGACAATGCCCCTGGCATTCTGGCTTGCCTTTTGGGTGTTCTTGCATCCCAACTGACAGGGAAGTCTAATCTTTATCTGCCGTTTCCCTGACAATAACACTAGATTCTAACAATCTGTGTTTAGGCAGTTCATGACGGTCACTGCCTTTTTTCAGTTGCTAAAACTAATTATTTTCATCCCAAATAGTCCGAAAAATGCAGTAGCATTATCCTGAAGGAAATGCGGGTAATTTTAGTGTGTTTTGAAATTTATCCATGACTCCACTAAAAGGCGTTTCCTGTTCAACAACTCTATTGACCATGGGATTAAGTTTTAGTGTCATCTCAAAAATTGCTCCAGATAATCCAGGCATATTTCTGGGTGGGTTATTATTCCCAACTGGAGTCATAGGCATTTTGTTTCAATCTTCTTTCACCTCCATTTGTGCACAGTTTCATTTATGGTCCTCCAGTACTTCTATACGCTTCAATTGTCACACTATCTCTTCAGTAAGCTGGAAAATGAATTCTCAGTATGCCTCTCACTCAGTCTTCTGAAACAGTACTTTCTTTCTCACAATCTGAAAATCCCCAGTTTCTGACCACCATAAATAATTCTTTGGTGCACCAACAAGCAACAAAAGTAGCCTAACTGAGTAGGGAGAGGTTTGAGGCACCAACAGCGTCAAACATTGTCTACTATGAGTTGGTTATGCAAGGGTTGAATGGTGGTTGGTCTGACCCAACCATGAAAAAGCTCCTTGAAATGGATTCCCAAAAAAGATCAACAGGTAAGTGAGGTATGCTAACCCCAAAGACAACCTTCATTTTTATTCAGGATAATAAAAAGGGCCCGCTGACAAGAGCTCATCTGGGGAGCAACTGACAATGCTCCCCAGGAAGGGAAAGCAAGGGTAATTTATTACAAAGTGAACTTTGGAATAGGCAGGCACACCTTATAAAGGCTGCTCCTCAGGGGCCTCGCCTGAGTCATTGATTAAGCTCGCACAAGCCTAATCTACAACTCAGGTGAGGCACAACCCAGCGCCCAAAATGACTGAGCCAAAAATAGTTTTAAAAAATTTGACTCAGATTCAGAAAATCTGAATTTGAGTCAAAATGCAATGTTTGAGATGAACTCAATTGTTACATCTTTAATCAGTTCACCCTCCTTGCACTTCAATGAGTTGACATTTCCACAGAGGTTGTTATTGATCTTTCCCACTTGATTGACCTCTTCCTCAGCCTTTGTCACCCATTATTCCAATGCAGTGAAGTCAGCTTGTGACACTGAGTTAAGTGCGTTCTTGTTGAAAGTTTCAAGTTCTGTCTAGAGCTTGCATAGTTTGTTCTTATATGACATATTGATTTGATTTCCCTATTAAATTCAGCTAAACTCAACTACACCTTGTAGTGAGCACCAGTATTAAAACTTAATGGAGCTTATTCCTCAATTGAGTTCCAGATGATAAGTTTGGGATTTGATCTCTCATTCTGAATAATACTTGCTTTGGCTCCCTTTGTTCAACTTTCACAGGTTCCATGTATGTGCGTTATTCAATCTAAGATATAATATTGTGGGCATAGTAGTATAAAGACTACTATTCTAGTTGAGCTGATAGCTAAAAAGTGATTAGGTCCAACGCCAACCTTGTGCTTGTCCTAATATTGATTTTTTCTGAAATGGTAGGGACTTCTTCCCTATTTCTTTAGATAGAACTTAACCTAGGGTAAGGTTCATAGGTTCTTCTTCTTTCTCATCACACATAGTCTGCAGAGATACAATAATTTGACAAAGAATCTTCTTGTCCTTCCAACAACTCTAATCACAAGAGAAAAAACAGTCTTATTTTAAAAAAAACATTAATTTCTTATTTTATCTGCTTTATATAAAAAGTCAAGGGGATTTTATAAGAAACTTAGTACACATCTCTCTACTGGCACCCCATGTAACGGATGGAAACACCCCATTCCATCTGCCGTTTAATTTTACATATTGTTTTGGTGCACCAACAAGCAACCAAAATGGCTTAACCGAGTAGGGAGAGGTTTGGGGCACCAACAAGTAGCCAAACATTCACCTTTCATTGGTTGGCTATGTAAGTCCTCTGTGTGGTTGATCCAACCCAACCATGTGAAATCTCCTTCAAAACAGAAACATCCAAAAAAGACCACAGGTATTTGAGGTATGCAAAACCCAAAACATCCTTTTATTTTTTATTCTGGAACAGTAAAACCAAGGCGCCCACCGACCAGAGCTTGTCTGGGGAGCAACTGACAATTCTCCCCAGGAAGGGAATGCTAGGGTCCTTATAGAATTTCCAAAGTGAACTTCAGAAATGGGCACGCGCATCTTATAAGGGCAGTGCTTCAGGGACCTCACCTGAACTATCAATTAGGCTCGCACAAGCCTAATTTACAGCTTGGGTAAGGCACAACCCAATGTCTGAAACAATCAAAAAAAAATGTCTTAAAGTGATCCAACTCAGATTTGGAAAACCCAAATCTGAGTCAGAATGTAACGAACAAGACGAACTCATCTGTTACACCTCAATTGGGAACAGCAGCTGTCACCAATGAATTACCCCTCCAGGGTCATATGAAATGATGATCTTTATCAATAGATTTACTTTGTTTTCTTCCCTAATTGACTGTGACCTCTTCTGAATTGAAACAAGAACATATCCCAATGTCTTTGCTCAACTTCCATTAAATTTACCATTAGCTGGTAACAACCTACTTAAGTAATGGGATTCTTACCCATAAATAGCAGATTTCAATCCAGAAAAGGTTAACTTAAAGATGCTTTATGACAGGCGGCATTACTTGCCAGCAACTCATAAACCTCTTAGTCAAATGACAACTAAACCTGATTAAATCATACAAGTCAATTAAGTTAGCAATAATTAAATCAACTCTAATTGCTTGTTTATTGTCAGTGAATCATCCCCAAAGACACACTCATCATTCTGAAATATTGTGTAAGTCCTGGGGACCAGCCCCTGAAAATGGATAGGGAGCAACACCCCTTTCAGACATAAAGGGGTCCAAAGGCCCAAGTGGACCCCCTGTCACAGTTGAGTGACTTGGTGCATGTGGTAGATGAGCGCTGGGTGACTGCCCTTCCCCTAAAGACAACCAGATTTCTCCCCTCTCCCCTCCTCAAACCTGATAAGCCTAATAGAGGGGGTCTGCCAGGAGATTATGCAAGCCAGGGGCCATGGGCAGGCCCCTGCGACCCCTCACTCACCAGGAAAATCATGCCAAAATTTGAGGAAATAGCTAGTACTAATGTCGGAGCCCAGTCTGCAAATGTGGGCTGGAGGAGCCAGTCCAGATTGGCTGGGGCTGGAAATCAGATTGGCGCACAATTTGGGTTTTGAACCAGGTTGCAAGTGACTCAGACCAGTTGCCCCTACTCCCTGAGATGGATCTGGGAAGTTCAGATCATGCAAATAGTCAGATTGAGAGTTTGGACCAGATTGCAAATGACCCAGCACAGTGGCCACAGCCCCCGGGACAAATCCAGGGAATCTGAACCATGTAAACAGGTCGACTCAGATGGTCAGGGTCCAGATCAGTACCATTGAACTGGTTTGGCCCCAAAAATTTGGAAAAATCTGCAAAAGTTTTTTTGATTTTTGCCAAGATTGTGGACATCCCCCCACCTTCCTCCCCACCAGCCAACTAAACACCATCGCCAATCCCCAATCAACCAATCCCTTGGAACCTCCACTATGCAATTCTCCCCATACTTAAGGCAACTGCCCTGTTGAGGGGCGGTTGTTGGTTCATTCTCTAATCTTTCCCATGCTTTGTGCTAAATAAAACTCAAATACCCTGGACACCTTGCTGCAACCTCTTTCTGTTTAATTTTTTTAAAAAATTCCACCAATTGATCTGTGAATTGCACCATTATCCAGATACTCATCCTGATGTTTGCCCACTGGGTCATCCAGTCGCTCAACCCCACCACATGGTGTCAGATTGTATCCACCATAAACTGTCTTGCCCCTGACAAGGAAGTCGCTTCTTCATCCATTTTTGCATATCAATCTAATGCAAATCTGTCCATTTTCTCCGTTGCTGGGATCTCTGAGACCGCTCCCCTGTTGGAGCAGCGCCAGGACACCCCTGCCCCAGTGCTTGTGAACTTGGCCCCCATACCTGGCTCATCTGCCACTGGCCCCACCCACCTGAGGACCCTGGAGCACCCCACCCAAGGGGAGCTTGGCCCTAATGCTCACTGAGGGTCCATTTCCCTCTCTGCCTGCACCATTGTTCGCATGGCAGCCCCTGTGCTGCCTGTCAGGATTTTAACCAGATGAATCCTTCCAATAGTATTCAAATTAGGGGTTTAGGTTTTGTGTGTAATTGCCAGCTAATCGCCTAGTTCAATACTATTTAAATGTTATATATTTGTTTGAGTTTTAGGTTTGATGGAAGCTGTGTTAGCCACCAAAATGCCATCCAAAGGTCGTTGTGGGAGTTTCCAGTGGAAAGCTGATGATTCTGTTACAAAATCGTCTGAAATGGTTCCATCACCTAATTCAGAGCACCGGTGACTCATGCCAAGGGTGCTCGAATTCCTATTTATTTACAAGTTTATATGATCAACCAGCAACTTATGCTGAGAATGGATTGACCTAATATTAATTCGGTGATCAGTGAGCAGATCTGGAGGGAATCGCTATGAGTATGAATGAATAGAGTTTCCAATCTGATAGAGCGTTGTGGCATCAAGAGGCTGATGGGTTCCTAGTAGTTGATTGGCCAAAGAGTACTTGGGCGCAGTAGTGTCATGGAAATGGCAGAAGAAGTTTAGACCAGCCTGCCAGTCAGGATGTGTGAACACCCAAATAGCAAGTTAGAATGCCAGAGGCATTGCCAACTGTACGACTTGATATGGAGCTGGGAAATGTGATACCACGAAGTGGTGGTGTAACAACAGGGTAAGGAGTGTCTCAACAGCAAACCACACTGAACCCATTCCCAACTCAGCGGTTCTAACTGCAGGAGGTGGGATTACTGGGACAGTATCGGCGAGATTCTTAGCTTGAGAGGCCAACTCATCGGGGGCAATAGGGAGATGGGTTCTCTCTATCCATTGTTGTATATAGGGCCATAAGATCCCCATGTATTGTTGTCAGAAATTCACAAGAGCAGGGTTGTAAGACCAAAAGTGTTGGACTCGCTGGGCCCAATTGGCAATAGAGGGATCCATGGTGACCAAAAGAATTGGCAAAGCCCACCTGGAGTGCGGGGCAATGGACCACCAGGGAAAAGCCATCTGGGATGTGGTCATAACAAAAAATAAAAAAATAGATTTTTTGGTAAAAATTTATTTGGAAGGGAAAGTAAGAAAATTGACCAGCTATTTTCTCAGTGCCTTGCAACTGATTAAATAGTAGTTGATTGGGTAGTGACAGGATGGTGTTGGGTCCCAACAAATTCAGCCTGACCGGCGCATTGTTCAGGAATGGGGGGGTTTATTCTTTGGGAACTGACATCACAAAATTTGGCGGTGGGCCGAGTCTCTGTCAGTTCAACCTCAAACGTCCAAGCCAGGGCTCGACTACATTTCTGACGATTAGCATGATGGCATTTGGCCCAATGGGCGACATGAATCCCCCAAGGCCATCCCTTAAAGGAGGGTCCATTTGGTTGGGAACAGGTTCAGGATGGCCAACCCACTCGCGCTTGGTCGTTTAACCGTTCATTTGGTCAACAGCAGCACATCAGGCGCAACGCCCAAATTACTATTTGAGGTCTTTGAACCTTCATCAATAGCACCCAATATTTGTTCAATTGGTCTGGAGATTGAATTGGAACTGTCAGGCGATCCGGCCAATATCTCATTCTTCATGCTTTTACAGTCATTCAAATTTTGGGCATCAGCCAGATTGCCAGCTGAATTAGATCTGACTAATTTCAATTTGGTAATCTCAGCACAGATTTCACTAATTCCCTGCAACAGTTCTGCTGAGGTAAGTGTGGGTATTGGAGGTGGGATCTGAAGCGGACGAGCTGTTACCCATTGCTCATCTACTATGTGAGCGAGGTCGCCCTGAGTGATGAGAGGTATCTCCATCCTCTTCAGTGTCTTTTTATTTAAGAACGGGAAGATGGCCTGATCAAGAGCCAAAGGACGTTCCCTGAGACTTACAAGTAGCCCTGAAAGTAGTATAAATAGTCGTTCATTCCCTCCTAATAAACATCTCTCTTTTGCCCATCTTTTCATATTTGTTTGAAGTAGCAAGAGCTACTAGATTAGAAAAGGTGGGACAGGGGATCCCTGATAGGTGTGGGTGATCACGCCTGGAGTGGCCAGCGCTGACAGCTCCCATACCTCCTCTCTATGAGAAATCAGCAGGAACCTGGCCAGCTAGCTACCAGTGGATGAGCTGACAAGCCATCAACCCTAGCAGGGTGCAGTAGCAGGAGGTGCCATAGCCGCCCAAGAAGGGGGATGGACTCGCTGGGGCATGCCCAGATGGGTTGGTGAAGGGTTGCGAGGGTGGGGCAGCGTGGAAGTGCCTGAGCCACCCAGGAAGGGGGCAGGACTTGCCGGGGCACACGCCAAGGATGCCTGGGGCTAAAGGTGAAGCCGTTGGTGGTTAGTTGGTAGGTTGGATGCAGGACTTATAGTGGTTGGTACACCAATGAAGGCGAAATAGCAAAGGTCCACCAGTCTTCATACTGGTTGGCCTGGCACACTAGCGGAGCCCAAGGTCAATTTCATGACACCACCCCTCGCTGGCGCGCAAACTCACCTGTTTGAAGCTGAAGGCCAGCAACTGTGAACCCTGGAGGAGTCATCATCCTCCCCGCCTCTCCCACCCTTGGGGGTTGCCCCCACAAGACTTGAGGTTGCCCCATTGCAACCTCTGGTTTGCCTTGGGGCCTTCAGTATGTTAATGAACCTTTACTTTCCTCAAATCCCCAATAGATCTCCCCTACTTTAAGTCACTCAAACCGCTGTGCCCTTTGGCATTCTGGGCTCTCCACTGGGTGCTCACACACCCAGACTGGGAGCCCAGTCTAATTCTTATCAGCTGCATTCATGACATAATGAACTGACCAATAACCTCAGCCTTCTCCGCCCTCCTCACTGGCACTGGCGAAGCGTTGGCCTACGCTCTTACCCTAAATGTGCTCTGCCTTTGCGACCTGGCCATCTCCTGCTGGTTGGCTGCCTCATTCATCTGAGCGTGCCGCCAGGCTGTGTTGAACTGGTCCCCACCCCGCTGAGCCCTGGAGACAAGTGTCACCCCATCGGTCAACATGATAGGTTGGGGCCCCCTATCCCTTCTGATGAGGTGGCTGACCAAATCCTGGGTGTCCTGGCAGAACTTCAGGTGCGCTTTACTGCTGATGGAGGGAAATCCCCCTTCCCTCTGATGCCCAGCAGAGCGTAGCTCTCCTTGACGCCCTAGATGGGGACACCTGTGGTTGGGTCAGGGGAGTGCTCTGCTCTGCTGCTAAGTCTGGAAACCCCACCCCTTTACTTGCGCTGGTCACTTTGGCAGTCCAGGCCCCTGAGTCTAGACCAGCGCACCTCCTCCATATTTTCACACTAGGACAGACAGCCATGGACCTACCCTCCCTGATCAAAGCCTTCGCGGTCCTGGCCCCCATGGTGCCCATCCCTTCCCCCCAAAAATTGCCATCTCCGCCTTCTGAGCTGCCTTGGACCCCACTGCGGCCACCCATGCATCTTGGGACCCCCTCCCCGGGTCCTTAGAAATTGCATTCTCTGTGGCCCGTGAAATTGGGGCCAGGCCTTTCCATACCCCCACATGTGCTGTCGCAGCTCTTGAGGTACCGTGTGCCACCCCTTCCCCCTGCCAGTGGTCACGGCCAAGGGAAGCACCCCCAAGGCCTCGCCGCCCTTTGCCCCCCTCTGTACCCACCTTGGGTACCTTTCCCTTGAAAGAACCCCTGCCAGCTGCACCCCCTGCCCTCACCCTGGATCAGGAGAGTGGGTCCTCGATTCCCCAGAGTTCAGAGCCTGCCCGCCTTGGCGCTATCACCCCCCCCCCAGTTAACCCTGATGCCCTCCTCAAGAGAGGGTGGAGCGGGCATACACATCAACCCTTGCTACCCCATATGGGACAAGGATGAAGCAGAAACCCCTCCCCAGTTACAGACCAGCCCAGCGCCTCTTGGTCAATTTCTTCTGATGATGGGTAATGCCCCCTCCTCGTCTGCCCTCTCTCTCACCCAACCCAATAAAGAGGATCAAGCCTACTTCTTGTTCCCTATCTCCTTCCCCTCAGAGTCAGGCAAAATCATTGTGCAAGCCCTCCTCGACACCAGAGCGGCGGGCAACTTTATCAGCCTCAGTGTAGCACATTTCTTGGACCTGGCGATGGAAGAAGCCTCAATGCTCCTGGGCTCTTCATCAGAGCTCATGAAGTCCTACCACATCTGATGCCCATTGCACTTCTCCGTTCACAAGTTTGGGTTTAGTGACCACTTCTCAGCTGTACAGGACTTGCTCTATCCCATGATCTTGGGGGTGGGATGGTGGCGGCGCCAGCAGGTCTGCATTGACCTTGCAAATAACTCTTTGTTGTTATCAAACCTCAAGTTGAGTGGAGAGTTTCCCTTGTTAAAAACCCTCCCCCTGGGCAGATCCCTTGGCTCCATTTTCCCCCCCTCATCCCACTCCTATTGACCTCCCTTCGAACTTCCCACCCTTCCTAACCTCCTATAAGTCCATCTTTGACATGTCACTGGCTTCCAAGCTCCCCCTACACTCCAAATATGACCTTACGTTCCATCTGATGGTCGATCTAGTCAAGATCAACTGCCCCCTCTACCCTACACTGAGTAAGAGGACAAGGCTGTGGGGATTTGGCTAGATGAGATGTTAGAGAAGGGGTGGCTTATTAAGAAATCTTCCCATGTCACCTCCCCCATAGTTTTCGCTCATAAAGCAGATGGCACCCTGCACCCTTGCGTTGACTATGGCCACCTCAACAACATCACCATCCCTGACCCCTACCCTTTACCCTTAGAGCAAACCATCGCCAAGCCATTGCCAAATCCCAGGTCTTCTCGAAGTTGGATCTGGTGAACGCCTTTAACCAGGTGAGGGTGGCGAGAGGACAGGAGTGGCTCACAGCTATCCGCACCCGCTGGGGTCTTTTTCAGTTCTGAGTGATGCCCTTCAGATTGAAGAATGCTCTGGCCACCTTCCAACGCCTCATCAATGATGTGCTTGGGGAATTGCGCTTCTCATGCGCTGTAGTCTACATCAATGATATTCTGATCCACTCCCCTACCCCAGAGCAACACGCCAAGGATTTGGAAGCAGTGGTGGCAGCCCTCCACAAAACAGGGCTCTTTGTAAAACCCTTAAAGTGAAATTTTTCCAGGATGAAGTGACCTTCTTAGGTAACCTCATCCTGAAGGATGGATATGCTGTTCCCCCTTATAAGCTCAAGGCGATCCAGTCTTGGCCTACCCCAACTACACAAAAACAAATTCAAAGCTTCCTCAGCACCACCACCTTCTTAAAAAAATTCTCCTCAGCCCTCGCCCAACTGGTGGCACCCCTTCACCCCCTCACTGGAAGAACGCCCACTTCAAGTGGTCCCCAGAATGCCAGCAGGCCTTTGAGTCTATCAAAGAGGTTTTCCTCACCGCCCCAGTTCTGCAGCATGCTGACACCTCCCACCCATTTATAGTAGCCTGTGACACCTCATTGGTTGCAGTGGGCGCCGTACTGCTACAGGAGCACAAGGGGGTCGAGCACCCAGTAGCCTACTACTCCTGCAAATTCACCTCCACAGAACAAGCGTGGTCAGTATATGACAAAGAGCTAGCGGCAGAGGCGTGGTCACTCACTTACTGGCAATACCTCCTGCAGGGCACCCAGAATGAAATCACCGTTTGGACTGACCATAAGGCATTACTATACTACCACAAATCCCAGAAGTTGGGGCACCACTAAACTCGCGCATACCAGGATCTATGTGGGTTTCATTTTAAATATGAATTCATAAAAGGCCCCCTGAATGTGTTGCCAGACATGCTCATCTGGAACCCATCTCTATCACCCAATGATGGAGAGGACCCACTAGAGCTTACTACTGTAGTGCCCCCTCCCAAATCCTCTCCTTGGCCCCCCAACAGTAGCTTTTGCTGACCTTGCCCCAGACGCCCCGCTCCTCCTCTGCGTCCTCGCTGCCCAGACCTGTTGCCCCAAAGGATTAGAGCTTTATACTGACTTAGAGTCTATGAGTCAGAAGAGACCCACATATACTTTGTGGGAGGGAACCATCTAGTTCCGCGATTGGGTTTGGGTCCCCCCATCCCTACATAGCTGTGTTATCAAGGAACACCATGTCCCCCAGACTGTTGGGCACCCTGGCATCAAGAAGTGCGCGGATCTCATAAAGAGAACTTATAATTGGCTGGGGTCCTCAAAGGACATTCCCTCCTGGACCTCCTGCTGTGTCACCTGCGCCCAGGCAAAATCAGATTGTTCCGGGAAGAAGGGGTTGCTACACCCCCTGCAGCAGGCTGAAGGCCTATGGACCTCAGTCTCAGTAGACTTCATCGTGAAGTTCCCCCCTCTAATGGCTCATATGCTATCATGGTAGTCATAGATTAATTTATCAAGTTTGCGCTCTTCATCCCCTGCCTTTCCTCTATTACCACGGTGGAGACTGCAAATTTATTTGTCAACCACGTCTTCACTATGTTTGGCCTCCCCAAAGAGATAGTGAGTGACAGGGGACCCCAGTTCACCGCCCAGTTCTTGTAAGAGTTGCTAACCCTCCTCAGCATCAAGTCCTGCAGATCTACTGCCTACCACCCCCAGTCCGATGGGCATACTGAGCAGGTGAACCAGGTACTGGAGCAGTACCTGCGTTGTTATGCGACAGCCTCACAAGACACTTGAGCCAAGGACCTGCCCCTCGCACAGTTTGTGTATAACAATTCACTCCACTCCTCAACCAACTTTTCCCCTTTGAGGCCACCCTGGGTTACAACCCCTCCTTCCAAATTGGCCCCCAGCTCTCCTCAGCAGTTCCCGCAGCCAAATACTGAAGGTGTGCACTCTGCGAGACACATAACCTGGTTTACAAACATTTGATGAAGTCCATTGAGGACTACAAAAATTTTGCTGATTAGAAGCGCCTCCCTGGACATGAGATTGAAGTTGGCTCCCTCATCATGCTGGACACCCGCAATCTTACTTTGAAAGCCCCCACCTGAAAACTCACATCTAAATGCTCTGGTCCCTTTGAGGTTGAGAAAGACTTAGGCAATGGAGCCTACCATTTGAAGCTTCCTGCTCATTGGAAGCAGCATAATGTCTTCCATACCTCCCTCCTGACCCCCTTCAAAGGGGAAAGGCCAACATCACCAGAGCCAATCCTCATTGGGAAATCTCAGGAAGTGGAGGTGGAGTTATCCTGGCTTCCTGGAGGTCCCGCAGATCCATTCAATACCTGGTTGCCTGGAAAGGCTACCCCTCTTATGAGAACAGCTGGGTGAGTGCACGTGATTGCACAAATTGCATGTACCTGATAGAGGAATTCCACACCTCCCACCCAGCAGCTCCCCATCCCCCCAGAAGATCGCGGCCATCCTGGCCATAAAGCTCCCAGAGAGGCACAATAATTATGCCTTGGTCTATGCCCCAGGTGGGGGTCTCCTCCCTGTCAAAAAAGGAAAGGGTAGTGTAAGTCCTGGGGACCAGCCCCTGCAACTGAATAGGGAGAAGCACCCTTTTTGGACAAAAAGGAGTCCAAAGGCCCAAGTGGACTCCCTGTCACAGTTGAGTGACTTAGTGCATGTGGTAGATGAGCGCTGGTTGACTGCCCTTCCCCCTAAAAACAACCAGGTTTCTCCCCTCCCCCTCCTCAACCCTGATAAGCCTAATAGAGGGGGTCTGCCAGGAGATTATGCAAGCCAGGGGCCATGGGCAGGCCTCTGGGACCCCTCACTCACCAGGAAAATCATGCCAAAATTTTGAGGAAATAGCCCATACTAATGACAGAGCCCGGTCTGCAAATCTGGGCTGGAGGAGCCAGTCCAGATTGGCTGGGGCTGGAAATCAGATTGGCGCACAATTTGGGTTTTGAACCAGGTTGCAAGTGACTCATACCAGTTGACCTTACTCCCTGGGATGGATCTGGGAAGTTCATATTGCACGAATAGTCAGATCAAGAGTTCAGACCAGGTTGCAAATGACCCAGAACAGTGGCCACAGCCCCCGGGACAAATCCAGGGAATCTGAACCATGTAAACAGGTCGACTCAGATGGTCAGGGTCCAGATCAGTACCATTGACCTGGTTTGGCCCCAAAAATTTGGAAAAAGCTGCAAAAAGTTTTTTGATTTTTGCCAAGATTGTGGACATCCCCCCACCTTCCTCCCCACCAGCCAACCAAATCCCATCGCCAATCCCCAATCAACCAATCTCTTGGCACCTCCACTATGCAATTCTCCCCATACTTAAGGCAACTGCCCTGTTGAGGGGTGGTTGTTGGTTCATTCTCTAATCTTTCCCATACTTTGTGCTAAATAAAACTCAAATACCCTGGGCACCTTGCCGTGACCTCCATCTGTTTACTTTTTTAAAAAAAATTCCACCAATCAATCCAGTGAAGTGCACCATTATCCAGATACTCATCCTGATGTTCACCAACTGGGTCATCTGGTCTCTCAACCCCACCACGCAGTGGCAGATTGTATCCACCATAAACTGTCTTGCCCCCAATGACAAAGTTGCTTCTTCATCCATTTATGCATATCTGTCTAATGTGAATCCATCTGTTTGCTCTGTTGCTGGGATCTCCAAGACCGCTCCCCTGTTGGAGCAGCGCCAGGGCGCCCCTGCCCCAGTGCTCATGAACTCAGCCCCTATACCTGGCTCATCCACCACTGGCCCCACCCACCTGAGGACCCTGGAGTACCCCGCCCAAGGGGAGCTCGGCCCTAACACTCACCATGGGTCTGTTTCCCTCTCCACCCACACCCCTGTTCATGCAGAGGCCCCTTTGCCACCCCTCGCTGGTGCACAAACTCACCTGTTCAAAGCTGAAGGCCAGCAACTGTGAACCCTGGAGGAGTCATCATCCTCCCCGCCTCTCCCACCCTTGGGGGTTGCCCCACAAGACTTGAGGTTGCCCCCATTGCAACCCTCTGGTTTGCCTTGGGGGCCTTCAGTATGTTAATGAACCTTTACTTTCCTCACATCCCCAATAGATCTCCCCTACTTTAAGTCACTCAAACCGTTGTGCCCTTTGGCATTCTGGGCTCTCCACTGGGTGCTCACACACCCATACTGGGATCCCAGTCTAATTCTTATCAGCCACATCCATGACAGATTGTAGCTGGCATATTAGTAAATATTCACTGGAATATTTCTTTGAACAGTAGTTATTATATATAATCAATACCTTCAACATCCACTATCAGGATGAGTCCTCTAGTGGACCAGCAGATTAGTTGTAATTGATTAAGCTGGATAATATGGGTAAAAATCCCAACAGCTGATGTACTGGCCTTAACAGGAATGGGAGTGGTTGAAGCAATCCTTCCTTCTTTAAGGTTAAATCTCCTAATTGCTCTTGCCATTCTCTATTTGGTGTGCACTGCCCCTTTGTTATACTGGATCCTTAGCTCAGGATTAACAAGATATAGCTAGCTATCATAAACTGGGATAAAGTAGCACCAGTCCCTGGAACATTACACCATTTAAAAGGGTCTTAAAATACTCAATCTACTTACTATTTACATATATACACTAAAGTTTGTTTGCATACCTAGTAATTTACTACTTATTTCTATTAGATAAAATTTCATAAAACTTTCCACTAAGTATTTGTTTATATGTTGCTGATAGAGTTTCTGCTAAAAAATTCTAAAAATAGCAGCTAGTTATTTTATCATGGTTGGCTGTAATGTTATCTAAGTGCTATTATATTATATATTAGCTAATAAAAACAGCTTTTTAGCTTTAGTTTTATCTGTCTTTTTTGGTATTAACTTTAGTTCCACTATTCCTTGGTCTATATATCAATGTAATTTTTCCTATAACCATGCCTTGTACCCATTTTGCCCTTGACATACTAAAGCCTCACATTTTACTTTTTAAGATCCGCTACTCTTATAGCATTCTCATTCCCTTTTCACCTCATATGTTAGCCACATCTTCTTTTACATAGACCCTAATCACGTGATTAAGCCACTGGGATATTGTTAATATTGCTTGTGCTGCTCAAGCTAATCACAAACCAGCAACTTCTTTATAAAAATTTTGGTTTTTTGTATTGGTTTTTACATGATACCTTCCTAAAAATTCCACAAATTTGAGGAGAGTGGTTATAACTCCCCTTTTTCCAAAGTAAGGATCCAAAACCCAACCCACAAGGATATGCCTATTATAAATATTAAGTGAAACCCCTCATGAGTAAGGTCAACACCATTCTAGCTGATAAATATAAAATGGTTTACCTCCTTAACAAGTATATGGACAAGCTGGCAAAAGGTAGCACCTGATAAGTATATATTATAAATCAAGCTTTATTGGAACTAAAGAGATGACTAGAAGAAAGACTATTTGGATAAATAAAACTAAAGAAAGTTAGGGTGATAGGTCTAAATTAATTATGTTAGGGCTTGGAATTGATTTTGGCAAAAACATAAGACTACCATTGATGGTAGACTTATACCTTTAGTATGAGTGAACTTAAGATTTTATCACCAACTAAATTTTACCTTTTTTAGTGATATTAAATTTTGAAAAAGAATTGAATCTTTTTGATTAAAGATTAAATATAATGAACTGTCTTTGTTTAAACTATAATGGATGATCTTCAGTGCCATTGTAATGGACGGAAACACCCCAGTTCCATCCGCCGTATAATTTTACATATTGTTTTGGTGTACCGACAAGCAACCAAAACGGCCTAACCGAGTAGGGAGAGGTTTGGGGCACCGACAAGCAGCCAAACATTCACCTCTCATTGGTTGGCTATGTAAGTCCTCTGTGTGGTTGGTCCAACCCAACCACATGAAAGCTCCTCGAAACAGAAACACCCGAAAAAGACCACAGGTATGCGAACCCCAAAACATCCTTTTATTTTTATTCTGGAACATAACCAAGGCGCCCGCCGACCAGAGCTCGTCTGGGGAGCAACCGACAATGCTCCCCAGGAAGGGAATACTAGGGTCCTCATAGAATTTTCGAAGTGAACTTCGGAAATGGGCACGCACGCCTTATAAGGGCAGCGCTTCGGGGACCTCACCCGAACTATCAATTAGGCTTGTACGAGCCTAATTGATAGCTCGGGTGAGGCACAACCTAATATCCGAAACGACCAACCTATAAATGTTTTTAAAAGCGATCCGACTCGGATTCAGGTTTTCCGAATCCGAGTCGGAATGTAACGAACGAGACGAACTCGTCCGTTACAGCCATTGATATAATACCCTGAACCTCATCACACAATTTTCTGGAAGAGCCTGCTTGGCCTTAACCCAGCGTTGATCCACAGTATATATGTTATCAGGGGTGGCCAACTTGACCCCTTTGGCTTCCTTATTTCCTTCTTGTCCCCTTGCTTTAAACCCAAAATCATGTCATGATACATGATAATAAACTCATAAACACCTATTGAAGATATTAACCTAAAACTAATTTTTCTTTTATATAAAGAAATCACTTTAGGTAGATATTTTTATACTTGCTTTCCACCTTTTAAACATATATACTTTTACCAAGATATAGTAGCTTGCAAATATAAGTACCTTAGTTTTAAGTAAGCAATCTCTTTAGTTATAAGGCTTTTTGGACAGTTGATCTAAAAAGATTGACTAAGCTTGGTTCAATTTGGCTAGTAAGTTTATTACATACATCATGCTTAGTGTAAAACTTTTTACAAGTTAGTTTTTATAAAGGTTCAAAAAAGTTTAGCGTTTATTCTTATATATTAGTTTTTGCCTTCTTTGAGTTAACATCTAGACATATAACCAGTATGTACTTTATGATAAGTTTGAATGTGACCCTCTACCACTGCCTCCCGAGCTCGATCCCGGTAATGGACTTTGGGTAGGGGACGATTTTGACTGTGTTGGCATTGCGCACCAATGCCCCGAACCGAGATAGCAAATAGCAAAGGTGGTCCATGGAGTTCCTGGCCTATCATACGCTGCGCATGGAGGTTTTCCGGGTTTTATCCTCCTTTCCCATTTTCTTCACTTCCCTAATCGGTGCGGTATCGTCCCCAGGTCGGCCCACCACGAATAAAAAAGATAAGTTTGAATGTGTGATAAAAACACAGGGCGTTGATTATCGATTTTTGGAAAGCTTTCATACAAATTGGCTCTTATCTTCAACCCACGGGGCTCGGAAGTGAGGTTTGCGCGCCACTTTGTTGAATCACCCTTTTAAGCTTGGGGTGCTGTTTAGGGAGTTTTTTGTGCTGTTTATTTTTAAATATAACGGCATATTTTATTTTGCTAATAGCCGTGCTAAGCCTAAATTGTTGGTTATTAACCGACTTTGAAAAAGAAGAAGGTTATCAATTCGACCTGTATGTATTTTTTTTCTGTTTGTTTGCGCATAACTCTGAAAATACTGGACTGATTTGGATAACCATCTTCTCCAAAAATCGAGGATGCTCCAACTTGGGTCCCATTTTTTTGTAATATTGGCATGTATCTGCCCATTAATTTAGAAAATATATCAAAATGGGCTTGGAAGCGATGGGCCTATTGTGAAACCAGTTCATCACTGGATAAACTTTATTCTGGCATTGGTGAAGTGATAGCTTTGAAGTACTTTTGATATGTCCTATGGCTGGGGGGTAAGTTCAAAATTCAGTCAGTATAAGCTCATAGCGGGATAAGCTTAAATCATTATAGATGGCTATCATTTTTGCATAATTTGACCAATAAACTCATCTAAATTTGATAAAATGAATTATTTTAGATAGCGATCAATAAATTTACATAGATTGACTAATAAAAGCAACCAAATCTAATAAAATGAATTGCTGTAGATGGCGATCAGTAAATTCAGCATACATTAACCAATAAAATCATCTAAATTTAATAAAATGAAGTATTATAGATGGTGATCAGTAAATTTAGTATAATTTGACCAATAAAATCAACTAAATTTAATAAAATAGTTTATTAGTATATTTTTTATAAGATACTATATATAATAGATATACAATAAGTTTTAATTTTATAGAGAAATAGTAAGGGGGCAAAAACAACGTATAGAGATACTAATATTTAATAAAAGTAGGAAAAAGAGCCACTTTTAAAAATGCACTAATTTTTTGAGGGAAAAAAAGCTAGGGGTAAAGTTTTTTGGGAAAAAAGAACCTCCTTTAAAAAAGCTCTAAAAAGTATGAAATAATTGAGAAATTAAGCCTACTCAATAAAAAAACCCTTTTTTGAAGTCAGTGCCATATTTTACCTGACTTATAATAGGTATTTAAAATTTATATACTCAGTACATTTATTCTAAGTTGCTTATAGTTTACACTTAGACCCAATCTAGACATAAGATATAATTTGTATTTATGAGCAAAATTCTATAATTCAGTTTAAGATATGGTGCTGACTTCAAAAAATGGTTTTATTGAGTAGGCTTAATTTCTTGATTATTTTCATATCTTTTAGAGCTTTTTTAAAAGAGTTTCTTTTTTTCCAAAATTTTTTTAGTTGTTGGGTTGGTTTTAAATTTTTTAATATATTTATATATACTCTATTCAGTGATTCAAATCTATAAATTGGTGAGTAATTTTGGCTAACAAGTTAATATTAAATTTTTAAATATATTTTATATATACTCTGTTCAGTAAATCAAGTCTATCTTGAAACTAAGTTGAAACTGACTCTAATCAGTATTTTAGACAAGGATTAAGTAAATAGAACAAGCAATATTCAGATCTATCACAAATCAAATCTGGAAATGATTTCAATTGAAATTATAAACAAGAATTAAATAAATAGAACAAGCTATATTTAAAGGCAAATTTAATCAAGATAATTATTTAAGCTCACTTCAGTTTGAGCCTTTTGCTACTAGGTAAAGTAGAGTCAGTTTTTTGGCTTATTTCTCAAGATTTACACCATATAAATATAAGGTGAGTTGGCTATAACTTATTGAAACTTTACTAACAACCTAAACTAATAAATTTATTATTCTTTTATCAATATTAACAAAAGTTTTATTTCAAAGGTAATTAATTTTTTAGTTATTATAAGGTTAAAATTTTTCAGGAACTTTGGGTAGAAAATGACTATAACTGTGTTGGCATTGTGCACCAATGCCCCGAACTGAGATAGCAAATAGCTAGGTGGTCCATGTAGTTCCTGGCCTATCATATACCATGCATGAAGGTTTTCCAGGGTTATCCTCTTTTCCCATTAATTATAATCCCCTTTATCCTTTTATCAGTGCAGTATCATCCTCATCCTTTTATTGGTGTTTTATCATCCCCAGGTCAGCCTATCTCAAATAAAAAAAGATTAAAATTTCTTAAATTCTTTTCATAGATTCAAAGCTTACCTGTCACCAATTGGATCTCAAGATTTTATTAGTAGAGAAATTTTAATTCATATAATCTAGCTTTACTACCCCCACTCTTGCAAAATAACAGCCAATTGGAGATATATAGAGTAATAAAAATTAAGGTAAAATTAATTCTCCAATTCTATAATACTATTTATTACTTCTATAGATAATTTATCAAGTAATTTAATTTAATTATTATATAAAGGTATTTAAACTTGCCCATGAATTACAACTAATAAAACACATATAATTTAAACTCCACTGATGAGCTTAACATTTGTTATTGATGTATATTGATTCCATAAAGCTTTTAACAATACTAACATATAAATAGCTAGAATATTTTTAGGTAAGCATATCTGTTTTTATATATAGATAGACTCAGTATTATAATATGTAAATAGTTAAAAGCATTAATTATTTTAGGGATGATACCCCTGCTTAATAAATAACTATAATTTTACCGCAAAGGTAAGCATTTTAATAGTTAATAGTTATTTTGGTAAATTATTTACTAGATTGTTGCTTTCACTAACTGCTTAAATTACAGAAAAATATTCACTAGATAGTTGTTTTTAATATCCCTAAAAAATTACAGAATTGTAATTTCAACTCAAAGGTAAGCACTTTTTAGTTTTTGGTTATTTATGATTTACAAAAAAAATTCTCTAGATAGTTTTTTTATTGTCCTCACTTAGATTTCAGAATTATAACTTTAATGTGAAGGTAAGCACTTTTTAGTCTTTGGTTATTTAAGAGTTAGTTAAAAGATTCTCTAAATAGATGGTTTCATTACCCTCACTTAATCTACAGAACTATAATTTCACTATAAAATTAAGTACTTTTTAGTTTCTAGGCAATAAAGATTTAGAGAAATATTCACTTTTTTAGCACTAGGTGGTTCCAACATACAGGGAGATACACTAATCTACAAGGAAAAGATTTACTAGATTGTTGTTTTGATTATCCCCACTTAAATTTCAAAGCCCGCAAAGAAGCTGAAGTTCTCCTTGCAGCTTTTGTTGAAACACTTTTCCATCATTATCTTGATGCAGAAGTGGAAAACTCCTACTACACTGACCTCAACCCCCACTATGTGGATGCCCCAACGCCCTGGCTCTCTGCTCTGATCCAGTACTGTAACCAACATTTCTTGATTGAGGTGGGTCTTTCTGAAAACCAACCACCTGACCCCTCCTCACCCTCTGCCATGGTAGGTTAGCAGTTTCTGCTTCCCATCTGGTTATTAGTTTTGTTTTGTTATTTTGAGTGTTGTGTTCGGTACTGTCCATCCCCTGGTTGGTGTACCTCAAATAAATTCACTTAAATTTTAAAAGTATAATTTTGACGCAAAGATAAGCACTTTGTGTTTTTGTATTTAGGATTTAGGAAAACATTTACTAGATTGTTGTTTCCATTATCCACATTTAAATTGCAGGATTATAATTTTACTGCATAGGTAAGCATGTTAAGAGTTTTTAGTTACTTAAAAGTTAGCAAACAGATTGTAAGTCCCAAGGAACATCCTCTGGGCATCAATCAGGCCATCTTTCTGTTCCTGAGCAAGAAAGTATCAAAGAGGATGGCCATATCCCTCATTCCTTAGGGCAATCTTGCTCATGTGGTAGACAAGCGCTGGAAAATAGCCCTTCAGCTTTGGATCCCACTTCCAGTACTTGCACTCTCCTCAGCAGAACTGTTATGAGAAATTAGTAAAAGCTGCGCTGAGATCACCAAAATGGAATTGATCGCAACTAATTCAAGTGGCAATCAGCTGGATACTCAGATTTCAAATGGTTGAAATGGTATGAAGACTGAGCTATCAGCTGGAATGCCCAACAGTTGCATTTTTGGTTTACACAATGATTGAAAATCTTTCCCCCTCCCAAATCCATCAGGCATCACCCCCGATGGGCAGCTTCCTGCCAAAAAATTGGGCGTTGCATCTGATGCAATACTACTGACTGCATCTTGGCTCATCACCAAATTTTGTGATATCAGCCCCCAGGGAACTAACCCTCCTATTCCCAAATAGTTCACCTCTTAGGTGAACTGACCACAACTCAGCCTGCTGCTGAACTTAGTGATGTCAGTCCCCAGGGAACTAACCCACCCATTTTGAATAGTTTACCACTTAGGTCAAACTGACTGAAACTTGGCTCATCACTGAATTTTATAATGTTGGTCCCCAGGGAACTAACCCACCCATTCCCAAATAGTTTACCACTTAGGTCAAACTTGTGGAACCTGATCCCAGCTTATTTTCCCTCAAAATTGATGATATTTAATTAGGTGCATTGCACTGAGAAAATTGTTGGTCAATTCTCTTCCCTTAAATTTTTTCAAAAACACCTTCCCCAAAAATTTCTATTTTTATCTGTTAAGAATTAAGCTCCCTTCCAGTTCCATATCCATCGTACCAGCAGCAGTGCCCCTGGCATTCTGGTTTGCCACTTGGATGCTCTGGCATCTGGGCTGGCAGGCCAGTCTATTTTCTACTTGCCATCTGCCTGACACAGATTCTCTAGATTGATATTTTTATTATTCTGCACTTAATTTATATATTTATAATTTCAATGCAAAGGTAAGCACTTTTTAGTTTTTAGTTATTTAAGGTTTAAGAAAATATTTAATGGATTATTGTTTTGATTATCCTCACTTAAATTGCTGAATTGTAATTCTAATGCAAAGTAAGAACTTTTTAGTTTTTAGTTATTTAGGAAAAATATTCACTAAATATTTATTTTTATTAGTTTACCAGTAAAAATAAATTTAGTTAATGGTTTTTTTAGATTTTTGATCTCATTGATTTTCTTAAATTTAGGGAGTTGTATTGAGCTTATTTTAAGGTAAGCTGTTTATTGATTTTACTTATTTTTTACTATATAGAGCTATTAATTATTAAATTTATTAGAAGTTTGTTTTCAGTATGATCAACTATGATTTAATTTATTTATTTTTATCTTTTCAAGGTAAGCTTTTTCATAAGTATACTTATTTTTCACCAGATATTTGTTTTCAGCATGATCATCTGCAATAATCTAAAATAATTACAAATATCTTTTTAAGGTAAGTTTTGCTTCTTATTTGGTAATATTTTTAGTAACTTTATTAATTTTGATTTTAGCATAAACTATTGTAGTTTTCTGTATTTATTAATATAATCAGAATAATTTTTAATATTTTTATTTGATCTAATATAAAGTAGTAGTTTTGCTGATTTTGATTTTACTATAAGCTGCTACCATCCTAAATATTAGCTAATATCATTATCAAGATAAGTTTTGATTTTTTTCTAATTGATCTACTATAATATATCAATATATAAATTGCTTATATTGAGCAGTGATAGATTGGTGGCAAATTAAAATTATGTTTATTTTATTCCAGGTTTTAATAGTCTAACAATTTGATCAGTATAATAAGTATATATTTTAGAGAATATTGCCTTTATTCTACTATGACTATATTAAAGTGTTTGTTCTTTTAATGTTTGGCTTATCCTGATATCTATTTCTTTAATTCCTACTATATATCACCTAATTAAAATAACCTTGAATAATTATATTTTAATCTTCACCAAAGCACTTAGTTATATTGATATACTCAGTTTGTTTAAGTTTGTGAGCTTAAATTATATTATAGAGTTTTTATTTGAAGTTATGCTACTATTTCCCCAGCCACAAGGGAAACAGCAAAGCTGTTAGTCTGAGTGGCACAAATAATATTTTTATGGTATTATGCCATACTATTATATGCATTTTGAACCTTAGAGCATTGCTCAGAGTTATGTTTTATTAGTAATAAGTTAGCTCATAGGCCACGAGAGCAACAGCGAAGCTTAGTCTGAGTGGCACAATTGATAGTTTTTTAAGGTAAATTAGGCTCAGAGCATAGCTACAGCACAGATACTGGAAAGAGGTCACCAGCATAGCTGGTGGCTGAATGAAGGCTGTGCCAATGAGAACTCGTAAGTTTACACCTTGATTTAAATACAGATTAAAAATTAGTCTTTATTCTATTTAAAATACTGAGATAAACGAAAATTTTAGCTGAGTATGCGCATCTATTTTTGCAGATGGGTATCAAATAAGTTTTGGATTTTCGACTAAAAGTCTTGAAAAACCAACTAAAATTCGTGATGGTTCCAGTAAAAGCAACTTAATTTAGAGCGAAGTCAGAATTTTAAAATTAAGCCCACCCTGCTCGAATCCAACAAAAGCTATAAGATTTAAGCCGATATTCGGAGCAGCCCCAGCTCACATGGGGTAGTTCTTATAGAATGAGTTAGGATGATCAATTTGAAACAAATTTGATAAGATAGATAATCAGCCATAAAGCATCTATAAGCCGTCATGTCATTGTATCGGCAAACAGCCAGTGTGATATTCTCTTTCCCTACCAATATTATACGTTGCGGAACTTGTAAACCAAAATTTGGGATAAAGAGGTTTAGTTTTAAGGAGACTATCCCTAAACTTTCGCATAAAAGTTTTTCAAGAAAATTCACCAGATCCTCGTCTTCTTTTTTTGAATGAAGTAGTTTCCAAGGATTCGAAAGGAAAGATCCTTTCTTTATCCACCTCGATAAACATAAGCGATAGTGCTGTAAAGGTAGGCTCCTCATTATATAAGCACATCTTAACTAACTTGAGTAGCGAATTAAAGCTATTCAATCGCAAGCCAAGAATCCCAATGAGACGTTAAGAGTCATTATTGAATCTGGAGGATGCCACGGATTTAAAATACTGTTTGACTTATCTGAAAGGCTGGATGAAGATGATATGTAAGCGGCAAAAACCGTAAGAGTTATTGCTAAACATTCTCATTTAGTTTATTCGAAAAGGATGGTGCAAGGGTAGCCATCAACAAAGCTTTTGTTCCCCTGCTAGCTGGGTCAACAGTTGAATATACTCAGGAGTTGATCGGCTCCACATTTAAAATTATTAACAATCCTAATTCAGCCTCGGGTTGTGGCTGTGGAATATCTTTTGAATTAAAATAAGAGCTTTTATTTTCTTGATCAAAGATTTTGCAAAAGGGGTAAAGTTGGAAAGTAAATCTGCCTTCATTCCTGGCTATTTAGGCTTGTCACATGTCATTATTAAATGGAGGCGTAAATTGAGCTGTGGTTTATTTTGTTTTAGCTATTAAATGATATCACTATTCTTGACATTTTCGTCATGTTTTAGCACTTTAAGCATAACCGCCTGTTAGTTTTTTTAAAATACAAATTTTTAATTTAAAAAACGCGGGTTTAATTCTTTAAAATACTAGCTCTTAAATGATTTTTTGAGGCGGATGTTTTGTCAGTCCAGGCTGAGTTTTGAAGCTTCTTTTGTTTTTTGCCTTGTCTCCCGGCTTTTGATTTTTTTTCGGCAAACGTATTTATTATTTAATTTTGGAGGCTTTATGTAATTCATTAACACTGTTTTATCACTTAACTTTAGTATTTATCCGTTTGGTGCTTATGTATGTTTCAAAAATGTATATGCTTTTTATACAATGAAGATACCCCATCCGGGTCAGGACTGTCTAGTTTAAAAAGGTATATGCGAATTTTTCTGGTTGATTGTTTGGTTTTATAAGTTTGCTTTTAGTATACTTGTTTAGATCATAATGTATTAGGCGGTAGATTGCTTTTGTGTTTAATGTTTGTTTATGAGTTATAAAATTGTTTTCAGAATAAGTTTGGGCGAAAAGAGTAAATTTGACTAGCTGTAGCCAGCTTTATTTATAACGAGTGGGTTTAAATATGGGGCTGATAATCATTAAATCTAGGCTATCGGCTTCCAAATTGAATAGAAATCCTAGTGCTTGCGTATAGTTGTTATATAAGAAGTTCGAAGCTGAATTAAAGTGAACAATCAGATTAATTTTAAAGTCAAACCACTTCCGACGGAAAGTTGTTGAACTTAACTAGTCTTTAGTTAAAGAAGCAATTTCACTTTACTTGTGTTCACCTTTTTATATAGTCTTTTAGGTGTTTGAAATTAGTGGAGGTTGTGCAGATGAATTATCTGAGAATTTTAGTTCTATAAGCTTATATTTTCAACCGCAAAATAAGATTAACGCATTTCTTTAACTTTTCAATTAAGAAGTGTTGATAAACCGATTTTAAGGGTATTAAATTTTTAGATAAACCAGAGGCTTAATGGTATATTACTAATTTTTACTTATCAAGCTCTCTCTAAGGAAGTGCTTGCAAGATTTATGTCAACTTTTCACTAATTTTTACTTGAAAGTCTCGAATAAATAAGACTAATAATATCACTATGATTTTTATCCCTTAGACCAATTAAGCCAACTCTTATAGTTTTAATCCTGGCTATCTAAACCGCACTTTTAATTTCGATTAAAGCTTTTACAGTAGAAAACTTCTCTTAAATTTCACTACTGCTTTATAACGGAAACGAGAGTGTTATGGTACTTAGCTGAATGGATATTCGAATATTTGTATAGGTAAGGAACATTTAATAATGGTTGCATATGTTGCGAGCATATTGTTCTTTTGTAATGCTTTAAATTAATGCAAATTAATTTATTACTTATTCTTTACTTTTTACATTTATACCATTCACCATAATTGCATAAGCGTTATGAAATATTTTGAGTTTTTTTGAATGCCTTTTATAGCTTGTATTAATCAAAATCTAAAAAAGTGCACTATAGGACCTTGCATCTCCCTGTGTTGAAACATCTTGGTGAGAAACATGCACCTTAAAGTATCGACAGTTCAATATGCTAATTATTAAGAGATTATGAATATGCTAGATGCGAGTAGTACATACTTAAAAGTTAATAAATATTGACAAATTTGCGAATGGCTTACAAAAGATATAGCATTTTTGTTTAATAATGCATGCTAAGAACTGATTCTCTCATTCTAAAATAAAGTTTTGCGGGAAAAACTTGATATTTTATACAGATCTAATCTAACTTTATACTGATTTATTCGATTACGTTAAAAAACAAGTTTCATAATGACAAATCTCTGAGTACTATGATGTAGCCTGCATGAAAATTAGACGGTCGATATGATGCAAGAAAAAATCCCAGCCAATATTAATTTATTGGACCAGTATGCTGTTTTTTGTTAACTAATTATTTTCCTAAAAATGCTCAACAGATAAAAGGTATAGGGCACTAGATAAATTTGGGCATTTCTTCAATGTTTTTTTTGTCAGTGGCAGATCTTATTAGCTCCTTGAAATATTAGTATCTTAGAATTTTATTTATACGTGTCTAGGTAGATCTTGAGTTAGCTTTATAATTATAGCAGTGATTTTTAAGGTAAAAATTGATACAAACTAAATTTACCTTTTAAAAAGCGTTCAATCTAGTTAAGTTAAAGTTTCTTAGATGCCTAATCAAGTTTTGATTGTACTAGTAAAAAGGTTATTTTAAGGTTGTGCATGCATAAGTATCTTTGTGCACTGAACAATTTTAAATTCCAAGTATATATCCATTCAATATCTAATCATATGTCTTAAAAATTGCTAAGTTGCACTAATCATCCAAGAAGACAGCATCATTGCCAGATTCCACCCCTGCATTAGAGGGCTAGCTCAGCCTGCCTATTTCACAAACTGTGAAAGTAGTTATAAATTAAGTTGACCAGCCTTCTAAGATCATAAGTTGCTTTAGTATAGCATATATATTAGTATCACAACTATTTTGCTTTTATGATATTATAGAAAGTATGAACTAGTTTATTCTATCTAAATTTTTTAACAAGGTATCAGATTCTGGTGGTTGACTCAAAAAAAAAACCTTTAACATCTATCAGATCGGGATGAGTATTGTTTCAATGCTTGAGCTAATACCTATACTCTCACCTCAAAGCCTATTGCAATTACATAATTTAGACTGAATATCTTAATGTCAATTTGATCAAGTATTTTATCAAAATACTTGGGCCAAATATGCTCACACATTATAGCCAATTTTATATACATCAAATCTCATCAATTGGTCCCAATTATTAGGAACACAATCAAATAACTAGTATATAAAATTGTTTAGGACTGACCCAAAGTTAATATTTAAAAGTCCCATGGACTATCAGATGAACAAAAAATATAATCAATTTTCACCCTAGGGTAAAATTTGTATGTCAATTTGTGTAATTGGCATAATAGCACTTGAACATGGACTATCTGAAGGGGAGTACCTAGTGCTATCAAGAGAGAGGCCTGCTGATATCCTAATTAGGATATGTCACCTATTTTAATCAATGCAAGAATTTCACAGAAGGTGTATTTCATCAGCAGTATAATGAAACTCAAATCAAGAAGCTTCTAGAATAATTTTGCATGTTTTTATCACAATTTTTGTCCCTGAAATCCTCCCAATTTTGAGAGTATTTTGCCACCAATAAATATAAGAAAAGGTATCAGTTATATCAGTTCAAGGGCTAAACTGAGGTGGTAAAATATCTGTTGAAATTTTGTACTCAGATGTGGCCAGGAGATGCTCTAGAGGTATAAATACTGGTGCCTGGCCTAATGACTGATTATTCAATAAATCCTATCTAATAAAAGAGATATATATATATTTCTTTTCCTAGTCTTATCTTAATCCTAACCTTGGAGAATTGTTAACAAGCTAGATGCGCCAAATCCACATCTTGTATATCCACCTGCCTTGAAGAAGTTTTGAACACAAAGGGAAAATTATGCTCAAAATTGGCCAGAAGAGTCAGAGCAATTATAATAAGCCTAGTGATTTTTTGAATGGTCTGAATAATATAAACTACTAGTGCTATCAAGAATCAATCTATGGAACTTTGTCTTAAATAAGCATGCAGGATAATAATAAACTAGTGAGCAATCCTCAGATTTTCACACAAGGGTATAGCTATCTAGTTTATAAGTTAAACATCAAGAATTTTAGCCTAAAAATGATTTTGTGGAGCTAAAATCAGTTTAAACCTATTAACAGCTACTTTTATATAGCACACTTAACCCAAAAATTACCTATAGTAATGCAGATCCTTTTTGTATAGATATACTGTTATCATTATTAAAGTATGCTCACTGTCAGACATTTGCCTTTGCAGCTCAAAAATAAGAATATTTTAGGTCAAGTTCCACCAAAAAAGGAAAATGTTGGCCATTTGCAATTCCATGATACTATTATGAGAAATTCTAATGAAAATGTCGATGAGAATGGCCAAAAGCCCCTGGCCAATTCTTGGTGGAGCCCCGTAAACTGGGGTAACACCAGTATAAAACCTGCACAGGCACTTTCTATAAAAACCATCAATCAGATTTTACCAATTGCATGACAGACTTTGGGGAAACCTGCGGAGGGTACTCCCTCAACCAGCACCAAGTCCTTCACCTCACTTGTGCAGGGGCCATCCCCTTTTATAGGCATGGTGGGGGCCCCCAAGGTGATAATAATTTCTCAAATGGTGGTTGGTTGGGTACATCATTACCTTGCCGCATGGGTATATTTTGCCCCAAAACCCCAAAGTCCAAATTACCAAAATCAGTTAACTCTCCCCATGATCTGATAGGAGAGTTTCACATATTTTCTAATTTGGAATGCATTGCAGCTATTCTAAAACTATCCCAAAATTCTTTCTGACCTTCAAAAATCAGTATAAATACTAATTAACAAAAAAAGGAATGGATCACTTTTAGCTTTATCCCCCATGCTCCTAATAAAACTATAAAAACCCAATTTTTTAGTAGCGCTTAGTTTATTTTTTATTAAAATTTTTGTGGGATCCAGTGGCGTTAGCACTAGCGAGAACCCCAAAAAGCTGGATTCCTACAAAATGGTGCTCACTACAGATGTTCCATGTACACCAACCCTTGTTGCTCTTGAAAGCAACTAACCAGCGCTTTGTGCCTCCTTGAGGTACTCATTCAGCGCCCTTTCAAACTCCCCATTAAAGACAAGTTCACCCCTGGTGAAGGGAGCATTGCTACCTTCTTCTACATTCATGAAGCCACTATGGATGGCGCCACAGACAAGCAAAAAGTGCGCCACATCCTTGTTTATATCATCTAGCACAAGAAATGATTGTTCCTAACCTAAACCCTTCATACATTTGGGTAGAGGTGAAGGAAGTCTTCTAGATGAATTTGGATCCAAAAAGAGTCTACAGAGGGAAAAACGGGCCTTTATTTGCCTAAGTATGTTGGAAGGTGAATCAACCATTACCTTCGCTGAATGATTTTACCTCACTGCGCAAAGGTTGGCTACCTCTAACATGCTTACCCTTGATGATGCCATCGCCGCCCTGTTAACTGGGCTAGCCTCTTGACCCTCTCTAGACAGACACATCAACTCAGTGAAACGCCACTTCAAAACTCTCTATGATATTAAGGAGGCTTTGTTCAAAGTGGCCAAATTCCAATTATGGGCTAACACAAGTGACGCTGAGGTGAAATCTTCAGCTACCCCATTGAGGAGCTACCGCTTGTTGAACAGTTGGGAGTACATCCACCTGTGTCTAGCCTCCCTATAACACCTTCTCCCCCAGTGTGACTTAACAAGCTTATCAATCCTTTTAATGAATTAACGCCTTGTAAGGTTGTAACAACCATACACCTGCACAAGCTTAATAAAGCTGCTGTGCCTCCTCTCCAGCTAAGCTGGTGAATGCGCGCTCTAAGGCTATCCAATCTTCTGTGGCCATCCTCTCTTCCTCCATTGTGGCCTTGCCCGTTGTTGTGAATACCCTTGGGGAGGAATCTGAGGGGGGTTACAATGACGTTGGATACTATATTTTAGGAGCACCTGCGGAACTAGAGGTTCCAGATTATCTAAACGCTGGAGGAGTTGATTGTACCACTATACCTGAGGGAATGTACCTCAGCCAAATTTTAGGATGGCCCAAAGTTATTTATACTGCCAGCGATGGTGATCAATTCTTAGCTAATTTAATTCGCCCTCTTCAGCGGGTCCAGCCCATGAAAACTATTGAGGATAATTATCCCAAGGATGCTCACAAAGTAACCTCCACCTTTCAGCTTAAGGAGGTCTTAGCTTTGGCATCTAATTTTGGAGAAACCCTCACAAAAGTTGAAGTGGTTATACAAAAAGTCTGAATTCTGGCCATCTTGGATACTGGGTCCCCAGTTAACGTGATCTCCACAAAGCTTATTAAGAAAATAAAGCTAGCGCCTGACTTGGAGTACAAACAAGAAGTTGGAACTGCTGGCCCAAATAATACCTGTGCAATTGGGGCCTACTCTTCCCTTCCCATTAGCACTGGGAAGCTTATTTTATCAGCCCCTGCTGTGGCTTTGGACAACAACGTGTATGATATTCTCATTGGCACTCAGTTTATGATTGATTATGAGGGAATAATAAATATAAAGCAAGGATACCTCTCATTACTAAACTATGAAGTCTTGTTAGTCTTATCTAACAAAGAACCCAGAAAGCATGAACACTCTTGCCTGGTTGAATATCCTTTTTCTCAGCTATGACTTTGTCTTACTCCACCTCAGGACACCACACTAAGAAATTGCCCAATTCAGTGGATGCAAGGGATGGCATCCCTTTCTATGCTGCAGATGAGGTAGTATCAAACCTGAGGAACAACGTGTGGTTGATACTAAAATCACAATCCAAATCCCACACGCCTGCTTGTTGCATATCACAAGTATTGAGGGCGTTAGCCCCTTAAAGCCTAGGGTATTACCTGAAGTACTAGACCCAGCCTACCAGAGGCCTATTACCCTTTTACTGGAAAACCTCACTGGAAATACGTTATCATTTGAAAACACCAGGAGACTGGCTGAGGCTTTCCACTTCCAGCAAAAGATATTGAACGTATCTACTTCATTGGCTCTATAGAAGATTTGGGTTTGCCTATGGATAACCTGGTGTGCACTCTACCTAATGTTCATATTTCAGATGAGTTAACCCCAGTCTGATTGGAAAAAATTCATACTTTATTAGACGAATATAGTGACATAATTTCTAAATCATACCATGACTATGGTCATATGAAAGTCTGGTGTCACTCCATTGATGTGGGTGATGATCACCTTATTCAGTCAAAACCCTACCATAAGTTGAAGGCGGAAGAAGAGCAAATGAGGACGGAGCTCCAGCAATTGCTAGATGCAGGGTTGTTAGTATCTTCTCAAAGCCCTTGGTCTTCCTCTCTGTTGCTCATTAAAAAATGGAGGTCATTGGATAGTTATGGACTACTGAAAGTTGAGTAACCTCACAAAAAGGATAGCTATCCTATCCCTCGCATAGATGATGCCCTGGCCCAACTCTCTGGCTCTAACTTCTTTTCTTTCATGGACTTGGCTAGTGGCTATTGGCAAATGGACCTCTCCCCTGAAGATCTGGAGAAATGTGCTCTCATTTGTAGTGAGGGCCTTTTCCAACCAACCCAATTACCACAAGGTTATGTAATGCACCTGCATCTTTTCAGCAGGCAATGGATCATATTCTGCAGGACTTGAAGTTAACTTGTGTCATTGTATATCTTGATGATATCACAGTGTTCTCCCATACCTTCATTGAACATCTTGCACATCTGAAGGAAGTGTTTTAAAGATTACGCAAGTCAAACATTAAGTTAAAGCCTTCAAAATTTACCTTCTTACAAAAGAAATTGGATTTCATTGGACACTCCATTTCTTGAAAAAGAATCCAACCCATGTTAGATAAGGTTGAAGTGATTTCATTTTATGCTTCCCCCTAAGAATCTATGGGACATTCAGGTATTTCTAGTAATGATAGGGTATTACCATCAATTTATCCCAAATTTACCCAGCTCAGCAAACCACTCGTTTGTTTATTGACTAAGAACACCACTTTCTAATGGGGTGCTGAACAGAAGGCTGCTTTCAAGACATTGAAACAACTGTCACAACAACGTCATATTCTGAGATGCCCAGACTACAATAAACCTTTTATCCTGTTTACTGATGCTTTAGACTATGCCGTTGGGGCTATCTTAGCCCAATTAGATGAAAATGGTGTAGATCATCCAGTATCCTATTTCAGCAAGATGCTATCAAAAACAGAACGCAATTATAGTGTAACTGAGAAGGAGTATCTTGCTGTTCTGTTAGCTGTGAAGCACTACCGCCCTTTTTTATATGGTACTGCCTTCACTGTGGTTACATAACACACTTCATTAAAATGGCTACAAAACATGAAGGACCATACTGGCCGGTTAGCTTGTTGGGCTCTAAAGCTCCAGCTTTTTGATATGAAGATTGAACACTGAGCGGGACCCATCACTTAAATGTTGATGGGTTGAAAAACTGCCAGTCCTTCATTTGGATAACAGTTAAATGAAAGGGTTGCATGTTCTATTAATGACCCCAAATGAATGGGAGGATGAGGATGAGCCCGTCCAAAAGATGTTATCCTGACATTCCTGCAACACAAAAGTGGAGGATGGGAAGTTGTATAAACAAGTGGGGCAAAGTGGCTGACTTACCTTTGGCCCTCAGAACAAGTACCTGTTATCCTAGAAGCTCATTCCACCCTAGGTCATGGAGGGGAGAAGAAAACATATGAGTGGATCAAGGATCAGTACTATAGGGATGGAATGATGGAAGAGATTATTGATGTCTTGGAAGCTTGCCTTACGTGTAAGAAGCAATATGGTTTCAAGACTCAATACCAGTAGCAACCCACTACCCCTTAACAACCGTTCCACATCATCAGTTTGGATGTAAAAGATCCCTTCCTCAGACTACTAGTGGGAACAAATTTATACTAGTAGCTATCGATTATTTCACTGAATGGATGAAAGCTGTGGCTCTTTCTGCCCAAACGGCCAAGGCCACATCCACCTTTTTACATCAAAACATTTTCTCTTGACATGGCTGTCCCCAAGCACTACTCTGCAACAATGGGAAGAGCTTCACCTTGAGAGTAGTAAAAATACTGGCAACATCTATGGGAGCCCACTAACTTTTCTCAAATCCATACAATCCCTCCACCAACAGAACTGTGGAAAGAGCAAATGGTACCCTGGTATCCATTCTAAGAAAAATGGCCTCTTCTAATCCCCTTCACTGGGATCAATACTTACCCAGTGCCCTCATGGCCTACCAGATTAGTTATAACCAGATATTAGAAAAGTCTTCATTCCATGTCTTGTATGGATAATAACCAGGGATACATGCTGTCAGAACTTTAACTAGATGAATCCTTCCAATAGTATCTGAATTAGGGGTTTTAGTTAGTTGGGCATAATTGCCAGCTAATTTCCTATTTTGATACTATTTGATGTTATATGGTCAATTGAGTTTAGGCTCAATGGAAGCTGCATTCGCTGCTGAAATGCCATCCAAAGATTGTTGTGGGAGTTTTTCAGTGAAAAGCTGATGAATCCATTACAAATCGTCCAAAATGGTTCCACCAACTAATTTGGAGCACTGGAAACTCATGCTGAGGATGCTCAAAGTCCTAATAAATTACAGATACATATATGATTGACCAGTGACTTATGCTGAGGATGGATTGACCTAATATTAATAATTTGGTGATCAGATGAGCAGATCTGGAGGGAATTGGTATTGAGTATGAATGAATAAAGGTGCAATCTGATAGAGTTGTGGCATCAAGAGGCCAATGGGTTTTCCAGTATTTGATTGGCCAAAGTGTACTTGGGCACAGTAGCCCTGAAAGAAGTGTAAATGGTCGTTCATTCCCTCCTAATAAACATCTCTCTTGCACCATTCTTACTTTTATTTGATAGTGGCTTAAAGCAGCTAGAGTAGGAGTAGATAGGACTGGGGATCCCCAATAGGTGCGGGTGATCACGCCTGGAGTGGCCGGCGCCGCCAGCTCCCATGCCTCCTCTCTATGAGGAACCAGCAGGAACCTGGCCAGCTGGCTACCAGTGGATGAGCTGCATAGCCACCAACCCTAGCGGGGTGCAGCGTGGGAGGTGCCATAGCCACCCAAGAAGGGGGATGGACTTGCTGGGGCATGCCCAAATGGGTTGGTGAAGGGTTGTGAGGGTGGGGCAGCGTGGGTGTGCCTGAGCTTCCCAGGAAGGGGGCAGGACTTGCCAGGGCACACGCTGAGGATGCCTGAGGCTAAAGGCGAAGCCATTGGTGGTTAGTTGGTAGGGTGGATGCAGGACTTATAGGGGTTGGTACACCAATGAAGGCAAAATAGCAAAGGGCCACCAGTCTTCATACTTGTTGGCCTGGAACACTAGCGGAGCCCATGGTCAATTTCATGACACCTGCTCTCCTAGTTAAGGATGTATTTTTCATTAGAGTTGAGGATCTTGAGAAAGTTATGAGATGATTAGCTCAATGCATCATCCAGCTCTAATCAGAGGCAATGTCTAATTTAGCCAAAATGGTGACAAAAGAAGGGCAAGCAGCCAATGAGCTCAGACCTCTTGTGAATTTTTGAGGATTAGCTCTCTTATTAAATGTATTCCTGTTTTGATAGTTGGGAAGAGTTTTAGCCAATAAATCCTCAAATATGCTATGTGTCTTATGGTATTTCTTAACTGTTTGGAAGCTCACAAAGCTAAACAACAATATCCGACTCTCTTGGTCTCTTCTAGGGTAATTTTCCCTCTCTATTCAGAAACTCTCCAGACACAGGTAATTATGACAAGCTCCCCTGAATGCTTGTCTACACTCTTAATATGAAGATCAAATTTATATAAGAAGATATAAGATGAAAATATGAAGATATGGAAAGATGATGATTTTATTTTAGGACATCGATGAATCCCCCCCCCTTGGGTTGGGACCATCTAGTACTAAAAAAAAATGATTTTATTTTAGGGCCAGGCGCTGGTATTTTATACCTCTAGGACATCTCCTGGCCATACTCATCTATTAGATGAGTTAATTAAAATTATGCCAATCCGCTATGGATTATGGCAGTGGTTATTAAATTATCCCCAAGTTAATTCAGCCCTTGAATTAACTTAATTACAATCATTTCAGCCCAATTGAAGGCACTACTACTCTTGTAATCAGGAAGATTTTAGGCATAATATTAGAACCTTAGTGGTGTATATTTGCCTTTCATTCATCCAAATTATGTTTCGTCATACAGCTGATGAAATACA
>JAKSZP010004578.1:0-48482 GCA_022478985.1 Massospora cicadina
CCATATTTATAGGGTTTGATCTGATGATGGCCAAATTACTTGGCCCCTTCTGGGTTGGGGTGGGGAAACTACCCCAAAGGGTTTTGACAAGATGATTGAAGTTGGAAGGGGGTAACTGCCAAATTGGGGAGCTTCACATTGATATGTCTAAGGTCAAATGGAGAAATGACGTTTTAACCTCATCAGTTAATGGCAAAGCCTGGGCTTTTTCACAGAATTTATTTAAATATGCTTTCATCAACTGACCCACTTGACGCAGTGAAAAGAACTCATAGATGGAATGGAGGGATGCTCTGTCAGGATAACTCTGCTCCAAGACCCACTCAAAGCCCTCCACTGTTTGCCACAAGAGCGGCTGGGTGCAGAATACTGCAAAAACCCAGTCAGACACTTATGGAGACAACTGGGACAACAGATCCACTCCTCATGAAAGCAGACATGAACCAGATGAATTATTATTTTCTAAAGAGGGTTTTGGATCAAGAGAATCCAAGGCCTGTAGAATTTCTGAGTAAATTTCAGGAGAAAGGCAGGGAATTGTGACAACAGAATTGTGAAAAGTCTGAGACCACCAGGTACAAGCAGGAAGAGTGGGCACTTCCCAATTGGTAGTTACAAGAATAATGCCAAGATGCACCAAAATAAAACCAAATGAGAAAACTGTGGTGAGCACCATTGTGGCAGTGACAAACAGCCAGCGCACCCAGTTTACTAATAATGAAAAAAATAAAACCAAATGAGAAAACTGTGGTGAGCACCATTGTGGCAGTGACAAACAGCCAGCGCACCCAGTTTACTAATAAAGAAAAAAATAATGAAAAAAATAAAACCAAATGAGAAAACTGTGGTGAGCACCATTGTGGCAGTGACAAACAGCCAGCGCACCCAGTTTACTAATAATGAAAAAATAAAACCAAATGAGAAAACTGTGGTGAGCACCATTGTGGCAGTGACAAACAGCCAGCGCACCCAGTTTACTAATAATGAAAAAAATAAAACCAAATGAGAAAACTGTGGTGAGCACCATTGTGGCAGTGACAAACAGCCAGCGCACCCAGTTTACTAATAATGAAAGTCCTACATGGATAATTCTCATGCATGTATAATAAAAAAGTTGGTCAACTAATGTTAAGAGAGTGTCCGTAACTCTCTCATTCCTGAAAAGGTGGTGTGGGATGCAAACCCACACTGCTAGAGAACTAGCTATTAGGAGAATGGAAAACAAGGCACCTTGAATGGTGCCTGTACAAAAGGGACTCAAGGCAAGGGTGTAGAGTGCGATATACAGTACCAGGTAAGCAAGAAACATTACAGCTTGAGTGGACCCCAGAGAGGAGTCCATAATAAAGTGTAAATCGGCGCCAGTAGGTTTGAGTGCCTCAATCTGGCTGGGACCTGAGTGGCCCAAGGGAGCACCTGGGATTTTTATAAATTGAGATAGGATGTAGTAGCCAACATAGTTGGAGACCTCCTCCAAGAGGTCCGCCCCCAAGTTTACCCAAGGAACCCTAAGTAAATATAAAATAATGGGTAAATTAATTAGAAAAAGTCAACCAACAAGGAATGTTGGTCACAAAAACATATTTACAGTGGGTCAGGGTAATTAAGGTTCTGTGGTAGTCTGCCCAAGCCTTGATGCTCCAATAGACAAATGCTTCCATCTGTTTTGGTAAAATACACTGAAAGTGCCTTCACTTGAGTGATCAATTGAAGCTGTATTCTACCCAAGCACATGATTTTGTAACTTTAATGGGATTCAAACCCTCATTCTCCAACTAACTGAATCAACTCTCTTCATTTGTTACATAGATCATTTTTTTCAGTGCCTGGGCCAAGATAAGGGGCTGGGCATTTTGCAACCCATTAGTACCAACTTGGGCATGTTTTGCTTGCACCCAGCGTTGGTCTATGGTGTTTCAGGTCAGGAAGAGCCTGAAGTTTCACCTTCTGGGCCTCCTGTCACCCAGCCTTATCTTTGGTGTTGGTTTCCACTATTAAGTCATCCAACCATGACATCTGGGGTCTGCACCCATGCAACCCCAGCTTATTGGGAGGCCATTTAACAGGTGTCATATCCAACTTGTACCCCCTTCCTGCCCCTATTCTCCCCTCAGGGAGTGGTAGACACCTGCAAGAACAAGTTGGCACAGTCGTCACTACCATCCCATACTCCTTTCAGGCCACTGCAGGGCCTGACCAACATGCCACACTGGGTTCTGGTGTTAGCTACTCACCCACATCTCCACATGCTTTCCCCAGCTGTGCCGTGAGTAGGCCCCAGCTTACCCTAACTAGCTCACCCGGTGGAATCATCTGGATACTCCAGTTTGTTGGGCTAGTGTTTTTTGGTAATATTGGGTAGGTTAAACTGATGATAAATGGGAAAGGATCTATACTATTATAATAGTAATAAGCTGAAAAATTTGAACTCCAAATCGATCACTTTTTATTGGAAAGCTAATGTGGGGTTGATATTTATCTTGGGGTATCTAGGAGCTTAGAATAATCTAGGGTTGTTGGTGGAATCTGGGATAAAAATAGACGATCTCGCAAAAGGATGAAATTGTAACTTTTTCGAACGTTGGCGAATCGGTAAACTGTCCGATACCGCTGTGGTGAACTTAAGTATTGATGTCATTGAAATCCAAACCGTGACAGTTTGTAATAATTATGAATACTATTAGATCAGTGAGCCCATTCCAATTGAGTTGGGGGGAGCTCGATTAAATTCCCCAGCGGTAATGGTGGTGCGGGATGGTATAGGTAAACGACACCAATTATCTTTAATGCCAGCGTTGACCTCAAAACCGAACCCAAACTTGGTAATGTCCGAGTTTTCAAATATGTATTATAAAAGGTCAACGGTATAAATTAAACAAAGAGGGGATGGCTTACGGTTTATCGCAACCAACGAACGGTTTAAATTAAACAAAGAGGGGATGGCGTACGGTTTATCGCAACCAACGAACGGTTTAAATTAAACAAAGAGGGGATGTACGGTTTATCGCAACCAACGAACGGTTTAAATTAAACAAAGAGGGGATGGCGTACGGTTTATCGCAACCAACGAACGGTTTAAATTAAACAAAGAGGGGATGGCGTACGGTTTATCGCAACCAACGAACGGTTTAAATTAAACAAAGAGGGGATGGCTTACAGTTTATCGCAACCAACGGAGGGTACCGCATAACCCTTTTTCGATTGAAAAGGTCATTCGGATTATTCTGAAATGTGAAGGTAGTTTAATGTGCGCATCAAGTAACGAAAGGATAAAAGTTTAGGATAAGGTTTATTACCACGTTGGATATGAAAAAAACGACCATCAACCCTGAACTGGGAAAATTTTGATCCAGGTTTAGTCGTGGGATATCGGATCTAGACCATCCATCAGAAACCTGTTTAGGAGGCAAGGATCAGTTTGGATGATAGAATATTGGATGGAAATCCGATAAAACTTAATCGATTTTTTAAGTTCAACCTTAGATTTTAGGTTAAAATCATCGGTGGATGAATTTAAATTTGGAAACTTTGATTTAATAAGATAAAAAGTTAACCTATCGATATATATCGGGTGGACAAAGGTGGTTAAAGGTTATAGGGTGACCAATCAGCCGTACTGGAGAGGGGTGGCTTAAACCCAACGAACGTAAGGGAACCTGTAAGGGAACCTGTAAGGGAACCTTTCAGTCCCCTTTAAAGTGAAGTTTTTACCAAACCCACCCCATAAAGCTTGTAACGAAATTGGTAACGGTACGATGGCATCCCTTCGGGAGGTGCTTAGCGGGTCCCCCACCACCACTTCCACCTTCCAGGACTTCCGGAAGTTTCTAGTCAACACCGAGCGGAGCGTCGAGAACCTCGAGTTCCACCTCTGGTTCGTAAACTTCGAGAAGCGGTACTTTACGATAATGAACTGCGGGCCCCCGGGGTTCGTCCCGCTTAAGCCGCCCCCCGTCGTCAACTTGTTGAGCCTAAAGTCCGACGCCCGCGACGGTTTCGAAATATTCCTCGAGGTCCCCTTCCACCTCCACAAGCTGCTCTCGTTGGAGACGAGGAAGCTGAGGAACCTGCTCACGTTTAAAAGGCGCCCTAAAATCGAGTTCGCATGCCCCGCCCACCTGCCATTCTACGAGGAGGTCAATATCGTCGTCCGGCTATTCTTCGACCCGTGCTCCTCGCTCGAACTGAACGTCCCCGGGAAGATGCGGGATCGGGCGATGCAGCTGCTCACCACCAGTACCCACCCCGACGCCTTTAGGCCCATCTTTGAACACATCGACCAGCTCCTAATAGCCTCCTGGAACTCGTTCGTACAAAGGTTCCCAAACCAAGGGGTCGTGAGCTCGTATACCCGGTAGCCGTTGGCCAACATTAAGCCCGTCCCGTTGGCCGGTGTAGCCTCGGCTGGCCTACCCTTTAAACCCCAATGCGCGTACTCCACCCGCGCTCACGTGGCTTTGGCTGCCACCAAACCTTGTTTCGGTTGGAGTTTTATCCCGCTTCGGGGCCGACTTTTAACTTGCCGGTAAACCCAATAAACTCCCCATCGGTTCAACTTGACCTTTACCCCATAAAGATTTGATCTTGTATCCCGTTTTCCCATCCCCCGGCGTACCCCATCTGCCCTGGGTTTGTATAAGCTGGGCGGAGTAAAGCTATTACCGTTATTCAGCCCCGGAAGCCAGCCGTTCGCTTCAGCCCTCGCTTGGGACGGCCCTAAGGTTTGATTTTAAGCGTTTTAACTTGGCCATACCGTTTTCGCCGGCTCTATTCGCCCAGCCTACGTTTACCTATCCTACCGGTTGAGGTTACTTCTTTTAGAGCCACCCTTTAACGATATTATTGGTGGGCGGTTACCCCACCTCGGATCGATGGATAAAGCGCCCGTCCGTTCGGCACACTTTTGCTATCGTTTTTATAAACCGTCGCCGTAGTTACCCCTGGCCTCCAAAGGGCGACGGCCCGAACCAAATCTCCAGGCTTATTTCGGACGAGGCTTGAAGGAGGCTTATCCGATCTCCGCCGCACCAAACTTTTGAAGGGGTAAAGGTTGGTATCCGGGTAAGCTACGGTATAGGTGGACAAAGGCGGTTATTGATGGCCTTATCCCCTTTGGTATGAGGGAATAGAATTAAGGGTTGACGTCGGTGGGTAAAAACCTTAAACTTTAATCCCGGTTTGGGTTAAAGCGTAGGGTGTCATTGGTGGGCGCTAGTTAATTCACTTTAAACCGGTGGACCAGGGTTGAGTTTGGTTGGGATAAAAAATTTGTTACTGAGGTGGGGGTCGGTTAATTTACTTGATATTTGGGTTGGTATATTTTTGTTGGGATGCCTATTCGTTTTACGGGAGGGTAAAGCTTTGGCGAAACCTTGATGGCTTTAGGGACGTATATTCACCTTGGGGTTTTGTTGGTATCGTTCGGGTATCCCAAGTTGCTTAGTTGGTACACGGCGTTAACATCCCAGAGGATCAGGGGTAAACTTTAACCTATACGTAAAAACTATAATCCACAACTTCATAGAGGTTCCAAAAAACCCATACCTTTTAAAGCTTGGTATAGGTCTCCTCACTTCGTAGGCGCTCACCAAGTTTGATTAGGTACTTGCATATACCGTTGGGGTGAATTTCCCGCCTAACCAGTTCCTATCATGGTTGTATAAAATTAAAGCCATCCCCTAAGAAGCTCAAAGGGCCTCCCAACCTGTTTATATACGCGCCAAACAAACTGGACCAGGTGGCGCTTCATGTTATCCCCCCAACTAATCGATACTGCTTAACCAGTGCAAGGCCGCTGATGGGTATTTACTCTCACCATACCCTTCTCAGTGTAAGGCCGCTGATGGGTATTTACTCACCATACCCTTATTTTTCTGTAGGGGTGGTATATTATTGTGCCCCTCGGTTAAGTTGGGGTATAGGGTACCCAATTTTCGATTATATGGGCACAATTGATAGAATCTACCAATCTAAGTAAGGGGATCCTTTTTACCAATTTGACCTCTATATAGCCTTTTTTGTTTGAATGGAACTGAAATGGTTACATCAACAAAAATCTTCACGTTTTAGAATTCGATATTTTTATCAGGAAGGGATAGGTTTCAACATCTAGTACCAAAAAAAGAGATAGGTTTCAAGTTTATCAAGTGGGAAACGATGCTTCGAAAGCCGACCTTGGGTATTAAGCCTATACCCGTGTTTCAATAACTAGATCCGATAAATGAGGTACTACGAGGGGTGGTTTTGATGGACTCCATCTTCCGATACTTAATAAACTAGATATGATGGTTAGTTCTATGGATTAAAAATGGTCAGGATAGGTTTAGCAGCCACTGGTAACTATACCCATGATCCCCATACTTTCTTATTAAAAGGCATCATCTAATGTCCACTTTGTAAAGGTGGGGAAGTTAGGTAAGCTTAAAGTTGAAAACGGTATCCTTTATCTTCCACTATCTGAGGGTATACAGGTTAATTTAAAGTTTGATTAATTTTTATAAGTTACCCATACCTCTGTAACCATGCCACCCGTCCTTACCAATCCGCTTACCGCGTTAAGCTTAATCGTTCAAACTTTAGTTGGAGGCGGTCCGGTGAAAGTTTATCAAAAAATTATCCAATTTAATATTATAGGTTACTTGTTTAATAAATTTTGAATGGTTATAGATTTGACATGTGATAAATGGATTTGAGCTATAATCTACCCCTCAACCCGCGAATAATCTTTTAGGGGGTAGCTTAACGGTGAAAGGTATAAATTTTTACATTCTGATAACTTAATAGGTGCTTACATCTGGGGTAACCTGTAGCTTAACTTAGCGATGGTTTATAAACCCTTTTCCAACCTTTAACTCTATCGGTTATCTTTTACGGGCCCCCCACCTCTAAATTTTTTGTGATGAATCTAATCCCCTTGACTTCATAGATCCCCCCACGGTTAACAAACTTGGGATACTTTTGGGATGCAACGATAGATCGGCGACTTTAGAGATAACTCAGATTTGGAGGCCAACCTTCGGGCTAAGGTATACGGGTTTGTCAACTATAAAGGGCTAAGGTAATTAATGGTTGGGTTTAGGGCCGATCTGTCATACTAGGTCATAGCATATGTCAATTTAAAAACCAAGTACCATAGTGGTGGCACCAAGCTTTATGCAAAACTATCCACCCCTAAGGTGGAAGTGGGTTATGTACAATAACTAGTTATCATAGTAAAAGGTGTACGGGTTTGCTTTAGCGTCTGACTACACATAGTAACCTTTATGCCTTTTGTATGCAGGATCAAGGTTATAAAACCTGTGCCTTTCAGTATCTAAGCCTAAACCCATATAAGATGATCAGCTGAGATATGGTATCGTACCTATTGGTCTATAGATTATAAAGTTAATGGCGAGTGACTCGCCATTAACTTTATAATGGCGGATCTATAATTTATACGCGGTTGGAAAAGCTTGGAGGTTTCAACTGGGCGGCACCAAATCCTACTCCCTAGTATTGACTTAGACCGAACCTATACGCACCAAAATTAGTTTCGGATGCTCATTAAATCTCGGACATCTTTACTTAGATAATTATTAGATTTAAGGGACATACCTTTTCTGTACATTTTACAATGGTAAAATAGGTTTGGTTTAGGATCGAGTTTAACTTAACTGCGCATTGCAAACTTTACAACCGCTAAGCAAATGGTTAGCTTAAATCGATGAGCTTAAACCTTATAAGGTCTCAGAGTCTATAACTTACGCTTAAAAGTCAGATCGACTACCCATCAAAGCTGAACCAAACGGAAGACTGTAAAGCTTTTTCAGGTTTAAAATTTTTATACCGACCATATGGGTTAAAATGACACCAGGAGGGCTACCGAGAAGTTGACCAACCCATTCCCAAGCCAAAAGTTCAAAAATTAATAAAAACGTTGTGGCCCGGGTGATCCATGTGAGCCTTTATAAATCGGGGTTAACCCTATCTAACTGGGCTACGAAAATAAGCTAAAGTGAGGTGAACCGAGTTATAAGATGCCAAAGCGAAGTTTGACAACTTAACTACCCCGTAAGACCAGACTTGGGTAGATGAGGGGGTACACTATAGCTCAAATAAAAACTTTAAGCCGCCCAAGATTTCTAGGATGGGGGGCGGTAACGGATGGTATGAAAGTGCGGCCAGCTGGTAGATTCGGATCAACCTCGCTCATATACATGGAGGTATGTAAACGGTTGTTTAAACCTAACCAACCGTCATCTATGGAATTTAAGCCCCCAGCTTAAAAGGTTGGCGCATCGGTCTATACTCAGTACAGATAAACTTTCTATAGGCATCAGTATTTAGTTTTTTTGTAACTTTAAAGTTAACTTCAAGCCAAAGGGAAGGTTTAGAGTAAAGGGTTTTATAAGCAAACAGTGGCAGCTACTTTCGAGCGGTATAAACTTTCATAACCTATCATGTATGAAGCCCTACCCGATCAATCATGTATACATCCATCAGTCAAGGTGGCTCAAAACTCTATGCCGAGGTGAGGAACTTCAAATTTTAGAGAGATTTATCAGTCGCATATAAGCTTAAAAGAAGTTTATACAACATAGGATATGATGTAATCAATCAGGCGATAGGGTGGTTATAAGTGCCCCACTTTAAAATCGTTTACCTTTGACCACCTCCCCCAATAGCTATAAGATCTCAAGGTCCCTAAAAGATAACTTTAAATATCAAGCTATAAGTCCAAGGGAGTGCCCCCACCATTTAATTTGGGGGTGGTCCCATTCCCATCCAAGGTGGGGCCAAGCAGGCTGGTGGCCCCCCATCTCCCAGGGCAACCTCACCCATGTGGATGAGCGGTGGTCATGGCTTACCCTTTAAGGATCCCACCTCCAACCCCAAACCTTACATCTGGAGAATTAATAGGGTAAATTGAGGGATCCGTATTGAGTTGGTGAAGCGTTAGCATCCACATTTGGCAAAGGGGCCAAATTTAATTATCAGCAATGAATCTTCAGCCTTAATAACCAACCGTTGCAAACTTTTGTTAACAAAGGCTAATGTACCTCCAGCTGATGAAGTGGTTGATATTGTTAGCATCCATATTTGGCAAAGGGGCCAAATATAATTATCAGCAATGAATCTTCAGCCTTAATAACCAACTGTTGCAAACTTTTGTTAACAAAGGCTACTGGGCATGTACCTCCAGCTGATAAAGTAGTTGATATTGAATCCTTGGTAAAACTTGCCAGTGGCATCAGGCCTTTGGCAAAAGTCACCAACATCTCCAAACTCTCTCCAGAAGGCTCAATCACATTGTCCAGAAAACCTTGCCTAATCAATTGGATGCCAGAGCAACTGCCCCCAGATAGGTTGGGTGCCCCAAACCTGTTCTGGACCACTTGGGACCACCCCTACATGAGGTAGAATTGGGAGATTCCCATCACCCGTTGGGTGCAATGCCATTGCCCAAATCATTGAACCATAAAAAATCTGCAATTCAGGTATCCATGGATGGACTGACATTGGCTCAGCCCACCACTGATAACTTTGAAGTCAGTCCAAGTTAAGTTTGTTTTTCTTCCCCCTCACTTGAAGTTTGATGGGTGGGGTCAAATCTTGAGGGCCCCAATCTAACACTTTCCTAAGCCATTCCCCAGATTGATCATCTATATAGGCTGTTGTAACCCACTGAGGAAATTGATGGTCAATTTTATATCTTAAATTCAATAAAAATTTATGCGTACTAAAATTCACTTTTTTGACAAGTTTCAAATGCATCTTATCCCACCCTTCTCAACACCCAGACCTATGGGCCCTATGGCTGCAACCGCCTAGTTTGTTACCAGGTTCCTATTTATTGTTACAGCCTATTGGTGCTTGCTGGCCAATTAAAACCCGCACAATATAATATCATCCAAGCAGCAGTGACCCTGGTATCCAGGCTCACCCTTTGGGTGGTTTTACATCCTGGCTGGCAGTCCATTCCAAACTTTATCTGCTGCTATCATGACGCAAGCTTCGAAGGGCAAGCCACCAACTTAGATACCAGTATAGAAACCCCAGTTTGGTTAATTAATCTATAAGGTTAGGTAAGCACCCTTCCTAACCGTTTGGGGTAAGCCTTTAAACAAACTTTAGCTTTATAAGGCAAAAGATTTAAGCGCATAGACCTGTAGTCCCAAATTAGATTTGGTATACTTTACCCTAACAAAATCTATATGCAGGGTAGCTGTTAAGGTTTGGGGTTGCTGGACCATGGATGGACCCCAGCCATAATGCACTCAATGCCCTATAGCCCTCACCACTTTCATGTCCTGCTATTGGTATCCTTTAAAAGTTTGATTCCGGTGGATCCCAACTGATATTCTAGCATTTAATTCAAACCTAAGCTACTATCAACTAACCCGTAGGATCCTAGATTTTGGTGGACCCAACCCTATCCACCCCCCAAACTGAAGGTCCAGTTTCCATAAACCAGTTTTATAATAATTAACCAACCATTACTAGAATCCTTAGCCAAACCTGCCATGACATTCCAGCCAGCTACAAAAAAGCTACCCAGATATAATGCCAAGTAAGCTATTATGGATCTTACAAACTGATCCCAGTCGCCCACTGAAGATGTACCCAACCTTTACCCTGTCACTTGTGGCAAAGTTGGCAGCCTATCAATGGACCAAAGATGGTTTGCAGGAAGATCTAAGTTTTGTGGAGAAGGCTGTCACATACCACACTCTGAGAGGCCTTAGCATATTTATTAAAAGGGTCACATATTGGAAGGGGGACAGGTGGTAATTTACATCTGGGTATTGACCTCCATCAGTGGATCTTTGGTTTAAGCTCACAACGATGGATCTCTAGCGCTGAAAGTACCCAATGAGGCTACAGCAGCTTTAGCAGATTTGTATCTAATTAAGCCTTAAATATACACCAAGGTCTAATATTTTTTTGTGGATACTGGTCCCATACAGTTTTACCTATCTGAGTGCAACAATACCTGAACTTATATTAGACGGTTAAAAATCCCAATTGTAATATTCTGGTGATCACTACTGGGGGCCGTTTCAATAACATTATAGAAGAAACCTAGGAACCCTTTACCTTGAGTCAAGATCCCAACCACTTTGGTATTGGCTTTGGGGACAAGTTTCCCCCTCAACATATAGATGTTGGGGAGTCTAGCCAGGACCACTTTGAACTCAGCATACTAAACAGCGAGGAAAATGATGATCCTAATACTGAGCTCATTCCTGTTGGACTGCTAGCCTCCCAGTCTCTAGATTGGATAGCTAATGTATCCCCTAACCATGTAGAGGATGTCATGGGGTGGCTATTCCATGGATACCACCTCTCTGCCAAATCTATCAACAAAATACTCCCGAGTTCAGAAGCTATAATAACCAAACCTATCTATATGAAAACTTTGTTTATTTCAGGTGATGGGATGTCCACCATGACCAATAAGATGGTTACTCTGGCACAGATATTGAGATTGTTGCCCAACCCATCCATCCTTTAATATGACTTACCATTAAGATCCTTATCCAGCAGCACATTGAGATCAGCGGACTGGTTAGGTTCATGGAAGTTTAGTGCTGAGACACCCGCTACTGGCATATTGACTGGATGGTACCACTTGAGAGGTTCACACAGTTGTTTTACACAACCAGCGTCAGGCAGCTAAGCCAGTTGTTGAGTCAATGAGCTTGATGACCAACCAAAAGGAAACTTGGCTTGCATGATTGGTGAGATACTGGATTAGCGTAGGTGTCAACCCAATGGGTGGCCAAAGTAATTTGTCACTGCAGCCAGGTTGAGGAATACCTGAGATTAGAAGTGGTATGACATATAGCCAAAGTGGCCACTGTTTGAGAGGCCCAAACTCAGATGGGTTAAACCATCTAGCAATTGGTAGATGAGCTGGACCAGCAGCTTGTGCGCCTCCCAAAAGCAGCGATCCATCACTAAAATCAAATTTAAGACCTCAAGTGGAATACTGAGGTCATTCAGAGTAAAATCTGGGGCCTTGAAGAAAGCCTGAATGAGAATAAATCTTCCAACCATCTGTATGGAGAATCTGGCTTGTTGAGTGACCTGACCCAGGTACAGGGTCTGATAATCACACATCTTACCAAGGAGAGTGTTGCTTTGAAGATGTAAGGCACCAGCTTAAAGTTGACTTTCATTAAGGTAAGGATTATGAAATTATTTAGATCCAGTTAAATTTGAGGTCAATGGCACTCCTAACATGAGAACTTATGCTAGGTGAGCAATAGGAGAGTAGCAATCTAGATAATTTATGAAGCAACTGAGCAATATGTACAATATTATATATTTTATAATTAAAAAGGGTGCATAGTGGTATATATTAGGTAGTTTATCTGCAGGTTTGGTGAAGGGTTCTCCACGTGGCAAGTTATTTGGTAAAAATTTTAATATGGGTCCTGGTTTAGAGATGGCAGATGGGCCTATGCAGTTGGCATCACAATATTTACAAGCTTCCTGAAGAAGAAAGAACTGTATCAAAAGTACCAGGTTTCAAATTTTAAATGAGATAGATGACAATAAAGATCAAGTTTACATAAATATCCCTTTATGCCATTTTTAGATTTATTTTAGCTAGCCTAGTTTTTATACTATGATGATTGAAGATTGTTTACTTAAATTAATTAGGTATTTAAGGTAATTAATTGATACCTTGAGGGTACCGCACAATGCACTACAGTTTAGGGTCCTCATGACCCAAAATTGCAAAGGATGACCACAATGCTCATATGAAATAATTAAATTCATTTAAACAGGCGACAGATTAAATTGATCATATTCTAGTCAAATTAAATCAAAATAAATGTGCCAAATTGAATCAAAAGTGAATCAAATATGGGTAATATATAGAACATGCAAAGTATTTGTTCTAAATAAAATCAACCCAGTTTTACTAAGAACTAATAAAAAAATTAGGTCAGTGAACACTCATATAAGAAGCACTAAAATTTGTTCAAGCTCCAAATCCTGACAGAAGGTCTGACTTGAAACCTCAGAACTAAGACTATCAGAGGTCAGGCAATCCTTAGAGAACAAGTGCTAATATCCTTCTGACAAACTTTATTAGTTCCAAGATGAAATTAGAGGAGAACTATGAAGATTTTGTTAGGGCCCTCCCATCAGAAAATCAAAGTAACAATTCACTGATACACATAAGTCTAGTTTGATGAACATAAAATTGGATGGAAGTGAGGCATTCACATAATGAAGCACTTTGACAGTTCTGACTTCTATACCAACTTCTAAAAGATCATGCCCAAACCACCATCCTAGAAATTTCTATTTAAACCACCCTAACAGTCTTAGGAAACTGTAAAACACCAGCTCACCCTATGCCCATTACCTTCCATCCACATTGACCCACCTAAACTTTCAGCTCAAGAATACCAATATTGACTTACCACCCATGCCACAAAACCTCAGTCAAGCAACCAGGGGCACCAGCGGTTATATGGTTAAACCCATCAAATTGCTGAAATTTGGCAGATGGGGAATATACACACTTTTCTGTCACTATCTGAGATTAGCATGGACAGCACAAGTGACAAGGATAAACTGGTAAATTTAATGAACTTGTTAGACCCTAAGAGTCAGTAATTGGCAATTCCCAAGATCAGTGAGATGGGCTGTCTTACCATAATGCAAAGAACATCATTATTAATGAGTTCAGCGAAGAAGAGATGATGACAATCAGGAAGACTGCCTTCCTCAATATTTACTTCAAAAAGAATGAAAAAATCCTGGAGTTTGCCAATTTCTTTTATTGAGAATCAGGTGCTACATGGCGCAAAAGTCTTGAATAGCTACACCGCACAAATTGATTTACAAAACGCTTGTAAACCATACAAAGAATTATTCTGAGTCATGTTACCTGGATTATAACAGTAAATTTAATGTATTCAGATGGTGAACTATCTGCACTGCTGCACCATGACCTTCAACACACCTAATAAGAGGTATTGCAATAAATGAGAATTTCAAAGCAAACTCCTCCAGTAGGACACTAAAGAGAACCACAAAATTGACAGCAGACCCAGAAGAACTTACACCTGCTACATCACATGTTACCAATGCAGCGTGAAGGGGAACTATGTTAGTCAGTGAAACACTAAAGGGACCAAACCCAGGGTTTATCACATGGGAGTGGTTGGTACCAAACAACATGGAAATGGGTGGGTGGAGTACAAATAATAAAATTTCTACCTTTGCAGATCCCAACATATCCCAAGAAAAAACCACAATAACACAACACGCTTGACTCTGAAACCGCTGTTGCCAACTGTCATACTAGCAGTTACCACCCAATACCACCAGGAGAAATATACTGAACATGCAGCTGAAGTGGTATTGAAATACTATATACAGCAGCTTGAGAAGTATGACTTACTGGTTGCATCTGGCAACATACCAAGATCAGAAAGGGTTAGTAGGATCATTCCTCTCAGATAATTAAAGAAGACTAGCCCCCTACTCTGTGTTATGTTACAATCCTATCTGTGTTAGGCTGTAAGCTTGGTTTAAACTCAACAAACACCACTAATTCTTACTATTCCGAGTGTACATGCATTAATATTAGTATGGGCAAGGTCCATGTCAAGGCTAAAGTAGATAGCGGGGCCCCTATCAATATATAATTGACTGAGTTAGTTTAGGAGCTAGGTCTATTTCCAGATATTGCCCACCGCAAAGTATAAAGAACTGTGGAACCTAACTCAACTACTTGGTTAGAGGCCTACAGCGCTGCCACTAAAATTCAGTTCTATTGTTGTTTCAGCCCCCGCAATCATCCTGCCAAGCACCCATTATTATATATCATTGGATCTCCTTCATGAGGACTTATGGATTCAAAACTAATTTTGAGGAAAATAATCTGGCAATCCTTGGTTAGAACCTTCCAATGTACTAATGGTATGGAGACCAGCAGATGGAGAAATGAGCTTTTCAGCCTGTAAATCTTGCCATCAAGGACGGAATTGTACCCATAATCTATCAAAAAGGGCGCTATAAACTTGATATTTACCAAATCTGATCTTCAATTTAAAAGTATTCTTTTAAGGGCTGGCTGCCAACTGACCATTCCGCCTGATCATCAGGTCATGGTGAATAATGACATCAATCTGCAGATACTGCCAGGTCTATATGGTGAAGTGTTTATGCCCTTTAAACAATTAAACTGAGAACCAGTTTTGATGCCAAGGCTCATTCTCCCAGCTCATGAGAAAATTAGTGTATAACTAGCTAACCTCCACCCCCATCCAATCCATGTGAAACGGCACCAAAATGTCATCTTTCCCCATATCCTACTGACAAAAGAAGTGCAAGATATACCAAGTTTGGGTCATTGGAGGAAATTGAGTTATGTGGTGGTCAGCTTTGACTGATTGTTACATTTTGGCTCAGGTTCAGATTTTTCTAGATCTCAAGACGAATGGTTTTAAAAGATTATGTGGTTGGGTCAAGTTTGGGAGAGGTTCTGGAAGAGCTACCTTTAATGTTGAGACTGTGCAATTATGATATTCATTTGGTATTATTATTCTGGAGTTTTTACACCAAACTGGGCTACTCCCAAAGCTTTGAGACTAACCTTATCTTGTATTAAGGTGGATTGTGGCACGAAATTATCAGAATTTTCTCTAGTATGGCAGTTTTATTTATATATTAAATAAGTTTAATTCTGGGGTTTGCAACCTCGCTTACCTATTTTGTCCTATCCCCTGATAAGAGCTTCCCTAATTTAGAGGTTTTTTGTCCAAACTTGTGCTAAATTATCCTCTGGTGTCAAAAAATGCCATATTAAGGGAAAGATGGCGACTGGGAACTGGGAGTTTTCCATTTGTGACAAGTTGGAGTAATAAGTCACAAGGCCATTTGCTTAGTCATACCTTTAGAGTCCTTGGTTGGACTGACAGAAGAAGAAATGATCAGGCAATGGCCTTGTTCAAAAATACAAACAAATTTTTGAACAGATAACTTCAATTTGGGGTGTAACAAGATTTGTTGCATCACAATTATAGAAAACCACCCACCAATCTTCTCCTGCCCTACTTACCAGCCCAATATGGTAAATGAAGTCATCAACAATGAAATCAACCTGCTGGTTCAGAAGTGAATGCTGGTAACATCAAAAAGTCTGTGGGCGTCACCAGTCTCAGTAAAAAAGAAAGACAGATTTAATTGAATGGTAATCAACTACCAGTGACCCAACTGTGACGGATGGGGTCTCTGAACACTGCCACAAAGAAGTTAGGCAAGGTTGCCCGGGTAAGTGCCCACAGGCAGGATAATCCTGCTGTGGAAATGTCCTTAATCTGACTATGTGGTAAGCACTTTGCTATGAAAGTTTGTGCCACAGTCAGGACTATACTGGCGCTCAGCAAGAGGGTCTGACCCCAAAAAAGCATATAAAGACTCAATGGCCTTGTCAAAGTCTGAGCTGTGGTCCATGTGCAGTTTCCCTTAAGGCCTTAATAAAACTTATTTCCAATTTTGAAAATTTATTTTGGATTTTAATATGTTTATTTATATTATAGAAGATGAAACTGCTTTACACAGTTTCATCAGCTCAGATTTATACTGAGCTTAGGGAGAAGAGCAGGTCTTGTTCTCCACGGAGTCCGCAGGTGTCTTCTTGATGACAGGCATAAACTGAGGATCTAGACCCTCAATTTCCTTGTTGAGACCCATTCCAGAACTAGGACTGGGTACCCTTGCAGTTGTGGAAACTTTTCCGCATTTATTATTTGGCTTCAAATTGTTCTTGAAGCCCAAGCCATTCTCTTTATCCACATTCTTAGGTATTTCTAACAGGGGTTTGGCAGCATCTGATTGGACAGAGCGCCATTTATGAGGGTTATCATTGTTGCCACATTTAGTAGTATCCAATTTGGCAGAATCTGGTTGGCCAGAGTGCCATTTACAAGGGTTTTCATTCTTGTTAATACATTTTGGGACATTGGACTTGGCCGCACCTGGTTGGCCAGAAATATATGTCCAAGGGTCCACTCCCTTGTCGCTAAATTAGTAATATTTGATTTGGCAGCATCTGGTTGGCCAGAGCGCCACTTCTGAGGATTTCCTTCCTCATCAGCCTCGCAATTTTTGTTTAGCTTCAATTTCAAGGCATCTGATTTGTCAGATTGCTATTTACAAAAATCATAGCTATTGTGCCCCTCTCTATAGGCCTCGATCATCACCCTAAGGAAGATTAGAGCAATGTGGCAGTAAGGAAATGCCTTGACCGTTACACCAACAACATAATGAAGATTGACTCCTACTCCTCCTGAGAATTGAAGATGCACTTGACAACTCAGCAAAGCCAAATAATTCTCTGCTATAGTTTCTAATTTCTGGATACTGGCAAATAGAGTTGGCCTAAGAATAAGAAAGATGCACCATAATAACAACACAGGGAATGTTCCAGACTACATCAATGCTGAAGGGTTATTCAATGCGCCTGTCACATTCCACCAGGCCATGGACAGCATACTGGGAGATCTTAAGATTTCTTGCGTCTTGGTTTACTTAAACAATTTAAAGTCTTTTAGGACGTCCCATGATCACTTACAGTATTTATAGGAAGTTATCTGCTGGCTCACACCTGCCAACCTGAAAAATAAGCACAGAAAATGCAACTTATTCTATGAGCTGCTTAAGTGACTGTGCTTTGTTATTGACAAAAAGGGCCTAATGACCAACTGGACAAAGTGGAGGCCATTGAGAAGATGAGGACGTCATCTAGCAAGCAGGACATCCAGGTTTTCCCAGGGATGGTCAGCTATTAATGGTAGTTTATAGAGAACTTAGTAAAATATGGTAGCCACTATTCCATCTGTTGAATAATGGAACCCAATTCAAATGGATGGTCTCGCCGGCCTGAGTTCTGCTCTCTTAACTTTGGGGATTTTGAACTTGGTGCATCAAAAGGGGTAATCTGTTGCACAGATTTGACACTAACCAACTAAGCTTAAACTTTCTGAGAGAGCTGTAAACTTGACACTCGCATGCCACTGTGTGTCTTCTTTAAGATTAATCCTATGTACGTTGGAATCTTCCCTTGACCCAACGGAGCTTATCTCAACCTCTTTCCTTGCAAGCCTAACCTTACAAGGAGTCCTTTTCAAAATGAGTGTATTAAACTGTAGTAATCTTAAGAGTGGTTACTTACAGTCACTACTTTTTCACTTATTTCCAGTTAAAGTGAAAAACTAAATAAAGGACAAACTTAAATTTCTGTGAGATAGACTGTTTATTTAAGATAAAAATTTAGTATTTTTATACTAAATACTAAAGAATTGGGATATAAATATTAAATCAAGGGATAAATTGAATAGTGGATTGGGAAAATATTAAACATTCTTTAGGAACCTCAGTGCAGTCTCTTCTTCAATTAATTTCTCTCTTGGGCATTCATTTTTTTCCATTTCCAAGTTCATGCACTGCGGTGGTGTGTGGAGCCTTCAGCATCAGGGTTGTTGACTCTGTGGCTCCTGTGCGCTTCAGTGGAGTCCAAATCTTCATTTTCATTGGTTAACTTAATTGCTGGTTTGTTTGGTGGCACAGCTTTCTTGTCATTTTGTTTGGTTTCCTTTTTTTAAACATTCTGCATATAAATTATTCTTTTCCTTTTCAAAGTTAACTGAACAAATATTTCCATTTTGGGAGTATATCATATTTGGAGTTGCATCATCGCAGTTTTGTCTTTCCTTAGAGAATGGATTGTTTATCATTTTGGCCATGACATTAAAGCCATTTTGATTTGGATTATTACCATTTTTGTGGCCAATTTGATTTGAGATATTACCATTTTTGCAGCCAATTTATTTAATATTACCATTTTTAGTGCTAGACTCAATTTTGGTTTAATAGTTCTTATGCTTCGTTCAGTATTTCCTTGATTCTACCAGATGTTGAGGATTTACTGATTTCATGTTGTGCTGAATTCGTGACACTACCCCTTCCAAGATGAGACTGAGGGTAGGATCTAAGGTGTCTCATGTGGACTCTGTCAAACACAATATTGGTGGCATCATCTCAGATGGAGTATTCATGGCCCCGCTTGGCCAGTATAGTCGATGGTCCAGTCCAAATGGCTTGAAGTTTATAAGGCTGGCTTCTGAAGACGTGATAAAATAATACTTTATTGTTGACTTTAAATTCTGGCAGTTTGGCACGTCTCTGACTATCTTTCTGCCCACTTTGAAATACTGTTCTCGATGTTTTACCCAGCTTCTAGTTGTATGCATATGAACTAATCAGCTAACTCTTGCTGATATTTCCCAGAGGGTAATTTCTTTCGATCTGCAGAAATTATTGGAGCCAACAGGGTAAGCAAGGCATCTTCTCTCCCATAAAGAACCTTGAAAGGAGACATCCCAATGACCCTGTGGTGGGTAAGTCAGTAAGCAAACAGTGAGTATGGTAAGAGGATATCCCACTCTGACATGTAATTAACTGCTATCTTCCTGAGGATCCCAGCTAACATCCCATTTACTTGTTCCACACCTCCATTTGATGATGGTGTATAGGGGGTAGTGAACAGCTGTTTCACCCCTACCAAGTCCATAAGTTTTCTCACTACATCTGAGACGAAGTTCTTCCAATTATCTGATAGCAAAATCTGGGGACAACCGTGTCTTGTGATAATTTGATTGTAAAGGAATTGGGAAGTGGTCCCTTCGGTATATGTCTTGATTGCTGCTGATTCAATCTACTTTATGTAATGGTCTATTGCTACTATAAAAAACTTGCTCCCACCTGAGGCAAATGGTAGTGGCCCTACCACGTTGATAGATACATTGTGAAAAGGTGCAGAAGGTGGGATTGGTGTAAACTCAAACTTCTTTTTCAATTGTTTAAAGCTTGCACATGGTACACACATCTCCAAGGCTTGGTGCATTTCATCAGTCATATAATCCCAATAGAACTGGTCCTTGATATAGGCTAGGGTCTTCTGAAATCTTCCATGTCCCACGTGTTTGTGTGCCTCCATCATACTTCCATTCAATTGCTAGGTTGCACATATGGATAACGCTTCCCCTTAATGAACTTCTGGAGTTTTCCATCTACTCTTTGCATGTCCTTTGAACATCTTCTTAAAAATGATTTAAATTCTTCGGTTTTTTCTTCCCATTCCTCCTCAGGTAATCCAATTAGGTCATAAATTTGATTGCTCTTGTGCACATGCAAATGGAACACAGGCAATCTTGAGAGCTCATCTGCGTTTAGGTGGTTGCTTCTGCCCCTGTGTATAGTTATAAAGTAATATCCTTAAAGCTGAACACCCCATCTGGCTAGTCTTCCATCAGGATCCTTCATGTTCCTAAGCCAGAGCAAGGATGCATGGTCCGTTATGGCTATGAAGTGAACTCCATATAGGTATGGCCAAAAATGCTTCACTGCACTAATAACTGCAAGACATTCGCGCTCTGTAACAATGTAGTTTCTTTCCGCTTTGGTAAAGACCTTGGAATAATATTCAATGGGATGGTCAATCCCCTCCTCATCTAGTTGTGCTAGTATTGCACCAAGTCCTACGTCGCTGGCATCAGTGTATAGGTAGAAGGTCTTGTTGAAGTCCGGGTATGTTAGGATCAGTGTCTATACCAACTTTGTCTTCAGATCCTTGAAGGCTTGGTCTTTCTCTAGTCCCCACTCAAACTTAGAGTTCTTGTTCAGGAGGTACGTTAGGGGAGTAATCAGGTCTGCAAATTGCTAGATGAACTGTCTGTAGTAACTGACCATGCCTGGGAACACCTGGACATCCCTCATATCTTTTGGACGCTCAATTTTAGTTATTGCCTTCACCTTCCTTCTTGAGGTCAAATCCCCTGTGCACTGATCTCATGTTCCAAGAACTCGATTTGCTTCTTGAGAAAGGTGCACTTTCTCCATTTCAGTTTAAGATTGAATTATCTCAACTGTGTGAACACCTCTTGAAGGTGCTTGATATGCTCTCTGAACGTTCTACTGAATACACTTATATTGTCCAGATAGATTATAACACTTGTCATCTTCAGTTCTCCAAATATTCGGTCCATGGCGCGTTGAAAGGTTGCCAAGGCGTTGCACAGCCCTTGTGGCATCCTGGTCGGTTCAAACAAGCCTTGGATGCTTATCAAGGCGCACTTTTCCTGGCCTTCAGGCGACAGTTCCATCTGCCAGTGCCCACTGGCCTTGTCCATTGCCAAAAAATACTTTGAACCGCCTAACCGTTTCAAGGCATCATCAATTCTTGGGAGAGGGTAAGAAGCTTTTTTGTAATTTAATTCAAGCTACAGCAGTCCATAAACGCCCTGTGAAAGCCATCTTTCTTTTGCACCAACAGGAGTGGCGATGCCCATGGACTCTTCGAGGGCCTCAACAAGACAGCATCTGCATCTAGTACTAAAAAAAAAAGACAGCATCTGTAAGTTGTTGAAGCTCCTTAGTGATGACCTCCTCTTTTATTTTTGATCAGCGGTATGGCTTCGATTTGAAAGGTATAAATGACCCTGTTTCCATACAATGTATCTCTCCTTTACACATACCATAATCGTTTGGTCCTTGGATGAAAATATCTTCAAACCCTTCCAATAAATCATCCAGCTCTTTCCAGTCTCTCTCTGTCATGTCAGCAAGTCCCAATTCGTCTAATCCTCCAACAGCATGTAATGACTCAATGGTATCACAATTGGTTAGTTTCGCGCATGCCACAACTTGTCCTTTCTAAATTTAGATAGGTTGAGTGGTGATATTCCACAGGAGGATAGTCAATTCACCCTTATGACTAGAGTCAAAGAATCCAGGTAGCACTCATGGCTCCTGTTTGCGTACTTCTTCTTGGGTGTATATTTTGAGTACGGTGTTATGGGGGATCTTCACACTTATGGTTGTTTGCCTAACTCTTTGTTCTCCTGGTCAGATCTCCATTGCCTCATTGGCACTCAAGGGTAGCCCGTCTTCAGCTCACACTGAAGCAGGTAGTTGCTTCACACTTTTTTCATGAAGTATGTAATGCACCAGGTAGATTGATTGCTCAGTTTTGACCAAACATTTCCAATGCTTCCTGATTTCAAGTCTTCATCCTTAGACACAAGGGTCATCTGGTAGTTTAGCAGACCCATGAAGCTGCTAATAAAGTCATCTTTGCTCCAAACTCTAATAAAAATTGGGTGCCATTAAAGAAATCATAGTGGTTGTTGTACAAGACCACAGCAGGGGCAGTAAGTACCATGCGTCCAAAGCGTAGGAGTAAGTTAGAGTAAGCCCCTAATGCACGCATGGTGTCAGGTCCTTCTGTCTGATATCTCACAAGATAGTCAATGTCCGGCATGAATTTCAGCTTCTTCATCAATTTTGAGGACATGATAATGACTAGGGCACCAGTATAAAGGACTGTCAGTACACGTACACACTGTATCACAACTTTCACCTTGGTTACACTCTTCCCAAATGGATTTTCATTTGACAGTATATCATCAGCTGAATTTTAGAATTCCTCTAATTGCTTGAATGTATTGGACGTTGATTTGGCGTTCAGTGTAGTAGTCTTCTCAATATTCTTGAAGGTGTCCATTACAAGTTGTTCGCCTTTCTCTAGACTATTGACTACTTGAGTGGGCTTCATTGCTTGAGCTAGGTATGTAGAGTTCAACCCCTCATCGGTGAATCCATGTACCCATAATTGTGCAGGTACAGATACAGTACTGGGAGCTCCTAAGACATGGTAACTGGCATCCATAAAGTCTTCATCTTGTTGATCGTCCTCTCCTTCCACGTGTAGGTTCACCCAATTTATGGTACCAGGGGTTTCCTCTTTTGGTGAAAGGGGTTTTCTTCATCGCCTTTCATTGGAAAAGCTCGCCAATAGTGACCAGGCTTGTGGCTTTTGTAGCACATGAACTCCTTGCGCTGATACTGTGGAACTTGTTTAAAGCTATTGTTCTTTGGCTTGACATTCTTATCCTGTGTAGCATACATCGCTTTTTAACTCTGCGTGTTGGTTGAGTCATTGGTTTGTTTTTGATCTTATAAGTTCCTTGCACATTGAGTAAAGCTTCCTTAATGGCCTTGAGAGATCCAGCCATTTTGACCACAAGCGTCATGTGCATCTTGAGGGCTGGGTGTGCTTCTAAGAAATTGAGTAGGACAGATTTTTTGGTAGGTAAGTCTAAGGTCCCTGTGATCCATAGTTGTTGTGCTTGAAGGTAGTGTCGAGCACATTGTTTGTGACTGTCTCCATCTTTCCCATTTTCATCAATAAAGACTCTTGCTTCATATTCTCAACATTCTGTGCGCTACTCAATTCTGATAACAGGATTTCCTTGACCTCGGTCCAGGTCAAACCAGGGCGTAAACTAGCACTGAGTATCTCCTGCGCTTCATGGCTCATGCAGCCTTGGACATGACGAGCATTCTGCTTGTCACTAGTTCCATCCATGCTGTTCTCATACATTTGAAAAAACCTAGCTATTGTTCCCTTGTCAGGAGTGAACATGGTTTTAAAAAGGGTTTAAAGTTCAGATCTTCCTCTACTGGAGCGCTTCGCTGATGTTGTGGAGATGTTGTTCCCTGTGCAGCTAACACTGGCGTTTCCAATTGTGAGGTGTCCAGAAAAGGGCTTAGAGCAGGCTGTGGTTTTACTTAAAGTTGATCCTTAAGTTCCTCCAAGTTTAGGTCGTTGTTGTCAAAAATAGTATCATGGTGGTCTAAATGTTCACCATATTCATTCAATGTTTGTACATTTATTTTATTTACCGCTTCAAGGTGTTGGACCCATTCCTCAAGTCCCTTCAGATCAGTTTAAATTCTTCTAGTCACTGGTATGTGCCCTAACACTGGGGTAGTAGCCACTTGAGCCCATCGAGCTTTGTTTGAGTTTGATCTAGGTACAACCCCAACTCTACTACTTTTTTTCCAACACTTGCAGCCTTGCCTCAATCATTTCTTTTTCATTTGGGGATAGTCTTCCTGCTGCTTCTTCACCATGGTATACCTCTATGGTCTCAAAAATAGGCATTTCCGTTTTCCCTGAACTCTCTATTCTCAACTGTGTGGTTGGCGTCACCCCCTGTAGTGAGCATCAGTTTCACTGCCCTGGGTTCTGCTTTCTTAACTCTGGGGATTTTGAGCTTGGGGCGTCAAAAGGGGTAATCTGTTGCACAGATTTGACACTAACCAACTAAGCTTAAACTTTCTGAGAGAGCTGTAAACTTGACACTCGCATGCCACTGTGTGTCTTCTTTAAGATTAATCCTATGTACGTTGGAATCTTCCCTTGACCCAACGGAGCTTATCTCAACCTCTTTCCTTGCAAGCCTAACCTTACAAGGAGTCCTTTTCAAAATGAGTGTATTAAACTGTAGTGATCTCAAGGCTGGTTACATGCAGTCACTACTTTTTCACTTATTTCCAGTTAAAGTGAAAAACTAAATAAAGGACAAACTTAAAATTCTGTGAGATAGGCTGTTTATTTTAGATAAAAACTTTGTATTTTTATACTAAGTAATAAAGGAATTGTGATGTAAATAATAAATAGAAGGATAAATTGAATAGTGGATTGGGAAAATAATGAATCTTCTTCAGGAACCTCAGTGCAGTCTCTTCTTCAATTGATTTCTCTTGGGCATTTATTTTTTCCAATTCCCAAATTTGTGCACTGAGGTGGTGTGTGGAGCCTTCAGCATTAGGGTTGTTGGCTCTGTGGCTCCTGTATGCTTCAGTGGAGTCCAAATCTTCATTTTCATTGGTTAACTTAATTGCTGGTTTGTTTGGTGGCACAGCTTTCTTGTCATTTTGTTTAAATTTTCTTTTCAGTGCACCATTCTGCATCTAAATCATTCTTTTCCTTTTCAAAGTTACCTGAACAAATATTTTCATTTTAGGGAGTGTATTTTATTTGGAGTTTCATCATCGCAGTTTTGCCTTTCTTTGAAGATTGTATTGTTTATATTTTTCCATGACATTATTGCCATTTTTGCGCCCAATTTTATTTGGAATATTACCATTTTCATGGCTAATTTGATTTGTAATATTACATTTTGAGAGCTAGACTCATTTTGGTTTTGTAAATCTTGTGCTTCGTTCAGTATTTCCTTGATTCTATCAGAGGTCGAGGATTTACTGATTATATGCTATGCTGAATCCGTGACATATGAAAAACTGTCAACAGGCCATTGATTTACTTAGCAACTGTCTTTCTTTGGCACAAATACTCTGCATAAAAGTTCAAATAACTTTCATAATCCTTATAAATACATCATCACCACTGTAGGGCCATGTTGTTCCAACTCAATGACAAAGGAGTATAACAACCTGTATTATAAACTACTTATAGGAATTTCGTGAGAAATTATGATAAGCAGGTGCTATGAAGGCTACAAAACTATTAGTTCTGTGGCTCTAGTGAAGATCAACTCAATTTGCAATGAAATTATTAGTTCCATTACTTTAGTTGATTCCAATCGGAAATACAGAATCCTGTATGAAAAGAGACCAAAATTATGCTGTTCAAGACAAAAATTGAGGTAGTTTATTAGTTAGAAAGGAGGGATATTTATAGAGGTAGATTTAGTAGGTATGCGTGAGGATTTTTGAGGTGCACTTAAAGAAGATCTTTCCTATTAGATGACCGATATTGCTGATTATTAAGGTCATACTTATGATGGCTAGATTTGATAATATTCTTATTTCTGAGTCCAATCCTCTTATATGATTTTTGGTCTCATCAGATATCTTAACATCATTTTTCAAAGAAGGTTAATAACTCCAAAGGGTGGATCGTCAGTATAAACTAAAATTGAATATCTCCAATGTAGATTTTACATTCCAATTAGACTGAGATATCAAGTATCGATCTGGAGTAAATTTGGCCATCATGGATGAATCCCCAACACAACTGAATGTTAGTCATACATGATGTAATGATCATGGGCTGATACCACATATCCTTTGTTGTTTGTTGGCCATTGACCCAAAGCCTGAGGGTGTTGGATACTTACCTTGGTTGCTTCTCTTATTTGAGAAGTCTTGTTGATACAGATATCAAGTCTAATGAGGCAAATTTAAAGCAGATACAATTATACTTAAAATTGCAAAAAGGAGAAAAAGTGTAAAGTTATTAGCTCAATACCAGCTATATAAGGGTAATTGGGGAGGTGTCTCAGGGAAAATCTAAGCAATCCAAGCTTAGATCTAAAATAAATGAATTGGGGATTCAGTGGCAGCTTAATTATCTCAGTTGAATTGTTTGTGCTCGTCTCATGGCTCAGGTTTGAACCCTGAGGTTGGGGAGCTCTGAGGGAGCATGATTTAACCATGTCATTTGGGGTTGATCTCCAACTTTAATCTTTGTCAACTTTTGTCAGGGATTATCCCTGACAGAAGTTTGGGCTTTTTGGTCAGATTGGGATTGATTCCCATCATCTGACACATCAAAATCTGCTGTTTTGGTAGGAATCCTGACAATACCTCACTCTAGATCTTGGCGCAGGGAGGAAATGTATGGAGAAAGCGACTATGTACGCGGTTTATGATTATGCCCTGAACAACCTATACAATTGAGTGTTCATTGTCCCATCTATATATGACTAAATAAGGCCCTAACCAGTTGCTGCCCAGTTTGTGATCACAACCTCCAGGATGGTGATGGTAGAATAGGATGAGGTCATCTAGTTGGAAGGTGTATAGGGGATCATGCTTATCATTAAATTGAGCAGTTTCTCTACTGGTTGTGGCAGACAGGTTTTTAGCAGCCAGGTCCTGAAGTCTTATGACTTCATTTGAAATACTTCGCATAGAGACTTCAGATGCATCAGGAGAACCTTGATCAAGCATTACGCAGACTTTGGAAGATAGATGGGGATTTCTGCCATACAACGCTTGAAATGTTGAAATCTTAGTAATTTGATGGTAACTAATATGATAGCCCAGAATTGCACTAGGCAAATATTGGGGCCAATGAAGGGGGTCAGTAATAGCCATTTTCCAGAGGGTTGTAGTTAAAGTACCATTTACCCGCTCTACCATTCCATTGGTTGCAGGATGGTAGGGGGTGGATAATACCTGTGCGGTTCCCATCAGGTCAGCTAAATCTTTTACCAGAAACAAGAAAATTTTTTGTCCGTTATTATAAAAAGAATGATGTTGAGGCACCCATGCTGGGTGATAATACTATTATACAAAATGTGACAGTAGACTTTGCCAAATCAGTGGGGAGCGCTATGGTTTTGATCTACTTAGTTAGATGGTCTATGGCTAGTAGAAGGAACTGATGTCCATTTGGAGGCTCAAGGAAGAGGTCTTACAACATCAATGCTAATAGTATGGAATGGTTCACAGGGTAGATCATTGGATGTTGAGAGCGGGGATTAGGTCCAGCTTGGCTTTTACATACCAGACAGGACTCTGATACATCCTGGATAGAAACAAGAATTCCCACCAATAACATTAAGTTTTAAGCCACTGGTAGGTTTTCCGAATTCCCCAGGGATGACTTGCCAATGTTACTCTAATATGACATCAGTTCGAGCCAATGGTCTTTCATAAGGCACCCATTGTTTAGACACAAGTTTGCACAATTGACCGTTCTTGACTTGGGGATTTGCAGATCTTTTTCTAATTCCTTTTGGAGGGTCAGGGATTCGTCCTTCCATAATTGTGGTTGGGTTAGGAGGTCGTAGAGTTGATCCTCTTCAGGGTCAGTATAGTTAAGATGGGAATCCAAGATAGGCAATCCATGTATTGATGAATTGGCCCTGATTAGTGGATAATGGAAAAGTCGTAATTTTAAAGTTTTAACGCCCACTGGGCTAATCTACCATCAGGGTCCTTCATTTACTGTAGCCAATATAAGGAAGTAAGATCAGTTATGATGGTAAAATGATTCCCAAATAAAAAAGGGTCAAAAATTTTAATGGCCAGTAGGACCACTAAGCATTCACGTTCTGTTATGCTATAATTACGTTCAGCAATAGATAAGGTCTTGCTGTAGTAGTTGATGGGATGGTCCATTAAGTTCTCATCATGCTGAAATAGTATGTCTCTGATGGCAATATTGCTAGCATCAGTAAAGAGGAGGAATGGCTTATCAAAATTTGGTTGAATAAGTACTGGAGAGTGGGAGAGAGAGATGCATAGCAGGTTGAAGACCTGCTGTTGCTCTTCTTTTCACTGAAAGAACATTCCTTTTAACAGTAGATACACCAGAAGCTCGGAGGTGTCTGCAAAATGGGGGATAAATTGGTGATAATAGTCCACCATTACTAGGAAAGCTTGTACATCTCGTAGGGATTTAAGTGGGGGATTCATCTTAGCAATAGCCAAGACACTATCATACATCAGGGATATTCCGGCTTTACTGACCTTATGACCCAAAAATCCATCTTACTCTGGAAGAAAGAGCATTTTGACAGCTTTAGTTTTAATAACAATTGCTATAAACACAGAAAGGCTTGTCTGAGGTGATCTAGATGTTCAATAAAGGTTCTTTAAAAAACGGTATTATCATTAAGATAAACTAGTACGCAGGAGCATTTTAAATCACCTAGTAGTCCATATATAGCGCGATGAAAGGGAGCAGAGGCATTATACAATCCCTGAGGCATTTGATTGGGCTTGAATAATCCTTCACTTGTGATGAGGGGAGATTTTACCCAATTTTCTGGTGACAAATCTCCTTGCCAGTATCCACTGGTGTGATCCATAGCTGAGAATTAGTGGGACCCTGACATTAAGCATAAAGAGTCATCTTTACATGGCAGGGTTAACTATCTTTATGAGAGATAGAGTTTATGTGGCGATAATCTATAACAACACAGTGACCACCAGCTTTTTGAATTAATAAGAATGGGATAGCCCATGGACTTTTGGAAGACACAAGTAACTCAGCCTCCAACAGTTGCTGTAACTCTAGAGCCACTTGAGCTTCCTCCACTTTGGATTTTCAATATGGTCAGAGTCAGATTCTAGTGGTTGACTCAAAATTATCCTTTGTCAACCATCAGATCGGGATGATTACCCTTTCAACGCTTGAGCTAACACCTATATTCTCACCTCAAAGCCTATCACAATCATACAATTTGGGCTGAATATCTCAATGATAAATCAATCAAGTATTTAAGCAGAGTGCTCGGCCTGAATATGTTTACATATTATGGTTGATTTCTGATGCATCAAAACTTGGCAATTGGTCCCAATTATTGGAAACACAATCAACTCAATTGTATACAAAATAATTCGGGGACAACTCAAAGTTAACATCTGAAAATCCTATGGACTTCAGATAAACGAAAAATGTAATCAATTTCCCACCTTAGGGTGAAATTTGTATGGCGATCCAAGTAATTAACATGATAGCACTTGCGTGGACCACCCAAAAGGGGTTAACTAGTGCTATTGAGGAAGAGGCCTGATGACGTCCTGATTAGAAGTGCGTCATTTACTTCAATTGAGGCCAAAATTTCACAGAAGGTGTGTTTTGTCAGCAGTATGACAAAACTAAAATCCAAGAGATCTTAAGACAATTTTGCATGCTTTTATTGCAATTTTTGTACCTGAAATCCTCCCAATTTTGAGAGTATTTTGCCACCAATGAACCTAAGAAAAGGTTTCATTCTTGGGCCAAACTGAGGTGGTAAAATAGCTGTTGAAATTTTGTGTTTGAATGTGGCCAGGAGATTCCCTAGAGGTATAAATACTGGCGCCTGGCCTAGTGAACATTATCTAATAAATAGCTTATAATAAAGTTATATCTATTTTATCTTTTTCTGGTTTTTACCTAAATCCCAACCTTGGAGAAGTGCCGACAAATAGGAAGGATCAGATTCCAAGTTTGTAATGAAGCCTGCCTTAGAAGAAGTTCCTGAACACAAAGTGAAAATTACGCCTGAAATCAACCAGAAGATCTGAAAAAATTTAGTAGGCCTAGTGAGTTTTTAAATGGTCCAAATACCATAAACTACAGGCACTTATCAAGGATCAATCATCAGAACTTCAGCCCAAATAGACATGCAGGATAACAATTCCCAAGTGAGCGATCCTTGGATTTTGATAACTGGTGCTCACTCAAAACTGGTGACACTCTCTGAAATGAATTTCAGTAACCAATTCCTGGCTGATTTGGCCAGACAAAACAGCAACATTGAGATGGAAACTATAGGCAAGGCCTCCCCAGTTTATTTTCCCACTCAACAAAGCTCTGCAGCTGGTACTTCCTACACCTGAAATCTTGTCAAAGTGGGGGGAGCTCATGCAGCAAAACCAGTCATCCCAAATAGGGAGGAGGATGATGCCTTGAACAACAAGGAATTTTCAAAAATTTGGACAGTTGTATCAAGATTGCAGTCTAGATACACTGAAATTACTTAAGAAATTTGGGAACTCAGAATGAAATTATCAACTGTAAATTCCCAAGTAGATAGTATGGGCAAAAAATTTAAAGCATAACATCCATTCAAACTTTATTAGAGAAAAAGCATGACAACCTCAAAAAAAGCAGCTGATGCTCACCCAGCTTTGACAAAAGAAAAATAGGAAAAAGCTCTGTCCATCCAGCCAAAAAACAGCTTGGAAAAACTAAGGGCCAAATTTACACATCAGAATCCAGTAGTTCAGAGCAAAATCATGAAATTGAATCATCGGAAATTGACACTAATGCAGAAACTGATCTTTTGAACATCCGTTCTATGCCTATAGTATTGGCAGCAATCCCAACTCCAGATACTTCCCAATGGGAAAGAGGGCCAATTATGAGCGATGATACACCAAGACATTCATGAAGTACAACCCCTGTGGCCAAAACAGGGCGAGATGACTTTAAACCATTGAATTTACCAAAGTTTGATAATGATGGAAATGTTTACTCTTTCCTCAAGTTATTTGAAAAAGCAATGAGAGGAGCATCAGACCATGCAAAAGGATTGGCACTGATTAACTCACTAGATGCCCATAGCTGTGACCTCGTTATGCCCTATTTGGGTGACGATTACTCCTAAATGGATTCTAAAATTTAATAACAAAACAGTTTGGAGGGCCTGAGAAACTAGAAACCCAAAAGAGAGCTCCTTAATATCGAGTTTAAACAGAATGAGACTATTAAGGACTTTGCAGATAGATTCTTCCATGAGGCACAAGTTCTGCATGGGTGTAATGCAATAGATAAGTTTGACGCCATAATTGCATTGGAGCACATGATTATGCCCTTCCATGAACTGCACAATGTCATGTTGCCTGCATTCAATGGAAGCTTGGAAATCCAAGAGCTCACCAATTACTTGAGAAGCTGTTCCCATAACTCCAACACACCTAATCAGACCAAAGATCAGCAAAATTTCCGATTTCAGGCCCAAAAAACAACCTATGTCTGACCAGGGGAAAATTTACAAAATACAAACCAAAAATCGAGAAAAAACAGCAAACAGGGCCGATTACATGCTATGAATGTGGTCAGATAGGGCACTTTGGTAGCCTATGCTACAGATGGTCTACAAAAAGCCTGGGGTCAACTTTACTCTAGAAATTAACAGTGACAGTGAGATGGAAAAAGAGCAGGTGGAGTAGAGGTGGAATGCTCTAACTCCACCGAATTTCAAACCATTCCACCTGACCCTGATAATCTCTTTAGGGCCGAAGATGTTGCTGAAAATAACCTCAACCATATTTGGGCTAATAATGTCATGATGGTCACTACTCGGGCTACCACAAAAGTAACTAAACCCTTGAAAATAACTAAAGAAGCCTGAGAAGAGGTATCAAAACTTTACACAGAGAAAATTATTGATCAGGCATTAGACATTAAACCCAGATGTTCAACTGATTTACCTAAGCTTAACAACGTTCAAGTAGCTATTCCCATGAAGATATTAGCAGATAACTTTCCAGATATTTGCTCAAGCCTGAAATTGCACCTGGAATCGGGCAGCAATCACAGCATTTACACAATAAATACCTCTGAAAGCTACTCTGAATGTACTTATATGTACATAGCAGTGAACAAGGTGCAAGTTCAGGCCATTGTTGATAGTGGCGCTCCTAACAATATAGTCAGTACAAAGTTTATTAGAAAACTGAAAATTGCACCCAATGTTGCCTAACGTCAGGAATATGGAACTGCTGGAGCACATACAACTAAATCGCTGGGCGCATACAGTACCATACCACTCAGATTTAGATCCATTGTAGTAACAGCACCTGCCATAATGTTGCCAAATACAACTATAATATCCTAATTAAGACTGATTTCCTACGATGGTATGGAGTTGTTACCAATCATAAGGACGATACTCTCACCATTCTTGGCCAGGCTATTCCAATTTACTATAACCAGGATAGGGAAGTTGAGAAAAAGAAACCCAGCCTATTTATAAATCTGGCCTACAAAGATGGAGTCATACTGATTGAGTATTTCAAAGCTTGATCAAAGATAAACCCACTTTCACTCAGATTAATGAGTCAAATGGCATTCCACTTCAATCAAATCAAACCATCACTATACCATCCAGAGAACAAGTAATCATCCCGATGGGACTAACAATTAATATTTTGGAAGGACTTTATGGTGAAGTATATCAACCATAGTCTTAATCTCAATTTGAACCGAACATTGCCCCTGGTATTATCATTCTGGGCCACAGAGAAATAATATCTTATGCAAAAACCTGAAAAAATTTGCCCATATATATTAGGCAACATCAAACAATCTCTTTTCTACATCTGTATTAACTATGGAAATTAACTCATTCCATGAGTTCAGAACTTTTGTTGAATTAGGGCTCCCCAATAAGGACCAACTCGGCATAAATAATGTTGTCCTTATAGCCAATTTAAGCAACCTGACCAACTCTGAGAAGGCTAAGCTCAGGAGTTATTCTCTAAATATTAGGAAATATTTGCACAAGACGATTTCTACTTGTGTTGTGCTAATGGTGTCACCCACAAAATCGATACTGGAGATCATAAACTTATTTGATTATGCCCAATTAGATGCTCAAAATTATCAGAAGAGGCAGTATCCAAGGAGATTAAGGAACTCCTCGATTGCGGCATGCTAGTCCCTTCAAAAAGTCCATGGGCAGCACCAATTCTAATAATGAAAAATAAGTATGGAAGCAACTGAATATTCATTGACTATCAGAAGTTAAACAGCATCACAAAGAAGGACTCATACCCACTGCCACGAATCAACAATGCCTTGGATAGGCTAGGGGGCGCAAAGTTCTTGGCAATGGATCTTATCAGCGGATATTGGCAAATAGATCTTCCCAAAGAGGAGCGTGAGGAATGTGCAATCATAACCAAAGAGCGCCTATTACAGCTGACTAGAATGCCTCAAGGGCTCTGCAACGTTCTGGCCACATTCCAACGGGCAATGGACACAATCCTGGGAGTTTTAAAATTGTCATGTGTACTAATGTACCTTGACAATATCAACATTTTCAGCCGCACTTTTTATGACCACCTGGAAGACTTAGAGGAGGTTTTCAAAAGGCTAGCTGCTGCAAACCTAAAAATTAAGCCAGAAAATGTCAGTTTTTCAAAGACCAACTTGAATATCTCAGATTTGTGATTAATAAAGTGGGTCTTCGGCCCTAACCCTCTAATTTGGATGCCATCTCCAAAATGAAACAGCCCAAATCCAAGCGCAATATTCAAGTATTACTAGGCATGATTGGGTACTATTGCTGATTTATCGCCAACTTTGCACAATTTGGAGAGCCGCTTTTCTATTTGCTTAAAGATAAGGCCCCATTCAACTGGACTCCAGCTTTCCAGGATGCATATGACCAACTTCAATTGGCTCTATTGAGTGTGCCTGTTCTTTGATATCCAGACTTTGATTGCAAATTTATTGTCTAAACTGATGCGTCCCAAACAGCAGTGGGGGCCGTGTTATCCCAAGTTGGAGAAGACGGTGAAGAACATCCAGTTGCCTTCGCTAGTTAGACCTTAAACGTTCATGAAAGGAACTACATGGTGATGGAACGAGAATGCTTAGCTGCCATATATGCTTGCAAGCAATTCTGGGTCTATCTTCATGGTACTATTTTAAAAGTTTTTACCAATCATGCTTCCCAAAGATGGTTAAATAACTTAAGAGAACCTGAGGGCTGATTAGCACGCTGGGCATTAAAGCTTCAAGCCTATGACTACACTATCAAGCATTGAGCGGGTGCAAAACACCAAAATGCATACTGTCTATCCTGACTACCCACTATCGCAACACTTAGTTGGGCTACCAATGAGTCGTTTATGAAAATGATCAGCGGAGAGTATCAGCATGAGCCCAAATTCATCCAAAAATGCTATAGGATCTACAAAAAAATGCAACCATCAAAAACGGGACACTTTACAAGATTATTGAGGACAAAAAGTTTATTTTTTTCAAAACCATCGGCCCAAATAGACCTAATAATGGCAGCACATAAGGCCATAGGGCAAGGCATATTCAAGAAGATGAAAGGGCATATGAAGCAATTCTACTATTGGGAGTCAATGCATTTCAACCAAGAAACGCTAGAATGTTGTGCAGAGTGCCAAGGCAAAAGACCATTCCAAAAAAGCACATCTACCAGCTTGTTTGGCCCAACTTTGCCAGCACACTGTATCTATCGACATTGCTGGCCCCCTTCCAACAAGAAATACAAAGGCCAAATACATAAATGTAGCCATCGACCACTTGACCAAATGGGTTGAGGCCAAGGCCATTTGGGAAGATGGAGTGGCAACCACCGCCAAGTTCTTACTTGAAAACATTATCCACAAACATGGATGCCCTCAGGTTATTCTGACTGATAATGGAACCAACTTTACCGCCAATGTCCTTGCCAAGATTAACCAACTAATGTGAGTATGAGGTGTTCTTTCTATTCCCTATTACCTTGAAACTAATGGGACTGTTGAACATGCAAAAGGGATGTTGGTGAACATTATCCAAAAATTAACCTTGGCCAAACCATCAGAATGGAGTACATATCTAAGTTCATCAGTCTTTGCCTACAATATTTTCCAACCATTCGTCAACCAGGATGTCCCCATTTCAAGTATTATATGGAAGACATCCAGCCCTACCAACGCTGCTATATTTGGCCCTAGAGGATCCCAGAAAAAACACTTACCTTCAGTACGTTGAAAGGCTTGCAGTTGCCTAAATCAAACTACAAGCTCAAACCTTTGACAACAGTTTCGCTGAGAATAAGGCCTGACATCAAAAGGACTTAGAGAATCACTATCCATTGGCCAAATTCAAATTTAATGATGAAGTTTAATTTTACAACACCCACATATTGGGCTGAATGCAAAAGTTAGTTTGCATCTGGGTTGGGCCATTTGAAGTGATTGAGAAAACGTCTAAGTTCATATATAATCAAGGATACTAGGACCAGCCATATATACGACTGAGTCCATGCAAAATTCTAAGAAGGCTTAATAAGTGGGCCGATTAAAAAAAGAAAAAAGTTGAAAAAAAGAGAAAAACCATAAAAACACAAAAACAAAACCAAAAAAAAACAAAAAACAAAAAACAAAAAATACTTATATAATAGTTTTATTCTAATTGATATTTTAGTTCACACTTGAGGTTGGGAAGGGGATCAACTTCAGACTCAATGGGCATGCAGGCCATCATACTTCAGATTCATCGGCCAGTATGGCCAAAGTTAACAAATAGAAAAACCAATCTCATTCTCATCGGGTATTTGGGCTGATGAGAAGAGACCTGCATAGGCTAATTGGGAATCTTAGGGCTTATGTTCAAGTCAAGAGGGGGAAATGTCAGATTCTGGTGGTTGACTCAAAAATAAACCTTTGTCAACCATCAGATCTGGCCAATTACCCTTTCAACTCTTAAGCTAACACCTATATTCTCACTTTAAAGCCTATCACAATCATACACTTTGGGCCAAATATCTCAATGATAATTTGATCAAGTATTTAAGCAGAGCGCTCAGCCCAAATACGCTCACATATTATGACCAATTTCTGATGCATCTAATCTCGGAAATTGGTCCCAATTATTGGAAACACAATCAACTCAATCGTATACAAAATAATTTGGAGACAACTCAAAGTTAACATCTGAAAATCCTATGGACTTCAGATAAACGAAAAATGTAATCAATTTCCCACCTTAGGGTGAAATCTGTATGGCGATCCATGTAATTGGCATGATAGCACTTGCGTGGACCACCCAAAGGGGTTAACTAGTGCTATTGAGGAAGAGGCCTGATGACGTCCTGATTAGAAGTGCGTCATTTACTTCAATTGAGGCCAAAATTTCACAGAAGGTGTGTTTTGTCAGCAGTATGACAAAACTAAAATCCAAGAGATCTTAAGACAATTTTGCATGCTTTTATTGCAAATTTTGTACCTGAGATCCTCCAAATTTTGAGAGTATTTTGCCACCAATGAACCTAAGAAAAGGTTTCATTCTTGGGCCAAACTGAGGTGGTAAAATAGCTGTTAAAATTTTGTGCTTGAATGTGGCCAGGAGATTCCCTAGAGGTATAAATACTGGCGCCTGACCTAATGAACATTATCTAATAAATAGATTTCAATAAAGTTATATTTATTTTATCCTTTTACTGGTTTTTATTTTTAATCACAACCTTGGAGAAGTGTCAACAAACTGGAAGAATCATATTCCCAGTTTATAATGAAGCCTGACTTGGATGAAGTTCCTGAACCCAAAGTGAAAATTACGCCTGAAATCAATCAGAAGATATGAAAAATTTAGTAGGCCTAGTGAGTTTTTAAATGGTCCAAATACTGTAAACTACAGGCACTATTGAGGATCAATCATTGGAACTTCAGCCCAAATAGATGTGCAGGATAACAATTTCCAAGTGAGCGATCCTCAGATTTTGACAGTCAGTATTTAAATGGGGGTGATTCTCAGTTTCTGTTTAATGAATCATCTCAGACATTTTCCCATAGCCACTTGGTCCAAGGAAAAATATCACCATACTTCTTGAGGAGGTCTTTGACGTCCTTTTGTTCATTTGGGGTAATATAAACCCCAATTCTACTGTCAACCAGAGCTATTGTGGGTGGGGGATAGAATTCTAATTACTGTAATGAGCCAAAACAATTTACATTGGCAATACTAATAATAGGACATAGTTTTACATAAATGATAGGGGCATGTTGAGGGACCTGGAGAGCTTTAATGGTTAAATTCCCCTAATAGAATAGAGATAGATTAAACTTTTCTCTCTCGTTTCAAACAATTTTGCAACAAATTTAATTCAAATCTAGGTAAGTTTGATAATCTCATCGAGGAGATTATTTTGCATCCAATGTTAGGGAGCATTTAGGTGAGTAAAGGTAAGGGCACATTTGTAGGACCCACATCAACCAAGTTTCATAAACGCCCCAGTGAATCTGGCGGAATAGATAGAATTGATAGTAAAAAACTGGTGGTTACCATTTCCCCAGAACTTTTGGCCTGGAAAGCACGCTGTAACCAGTTCATCAATCTGATGCACTCCCAACCACTATCGTTGGTGGAACATGGGGTGCATGTTTTTCTGGATATTCAACAAATGGCGCTTTAAGAGAAGTTTTGTGGAGATATATACACACATTTTTCAAACGTGGTGTACATCACACCACACTCCATGCCTTGTGATTGGCTGGATCTTGAATTTGAAAATAAAGCTGCAGTGGATGAAGCTGCAAAAGTGCATATATTAATGACCTCCTGGATAGTCAATGGGTAGTCAAAACGAAGTGCACCCGCTGGACTAAATTGAACCAAATTTTTGTAACTTTTGACTTCCTACCTACTACAGTCAAGCGCACTGTGCTGGAGCACCACCTGAAGGCTGGGCTCACCAAATATGGGGAAATCAAATACTTTGAGATGAAGCGCTTTACGCTCATGCCAGACCTGTGCATGGGCAAAGTGATTGCTGTTCTCACCCCATCTGCGGGGATAGCGGAAGATTTGACCCAAATCCCACATACTGCTTTTATCAAAATCAATGGGAAAGACTCCCATCCATTCAGGGTCACTGTGGATAGCGTGCCTCATATCTTCACTTTCTGTCATACTTTTTGGCTACAAGGCCCATACCTGCCCCACCAAGGAGGGCATTACTCAAACTGAAATAATCTCAGAAGCAATGTGCGGTGCAAATGCCCACTATGAACTGGCAGTATACACTGACGCAGCCTTCCCTGGGGAGCACAAGGATGCTACATTCAAGTAAAACCTGTGTCCCCACAGGAGCGTAAGAAGGTCAAGCAGTCCCACAAGGCGGAAGCCAAGGAGGCGGCCAAGACTGCGTCCGCAATCCCACCAGCCCAGCTCCAGGAGGACATCGAAACATTTGCAGTGGAAACAACTCACAAATCCTTCCACCAATTAGATTGGGACGCCTAAGCTGATGGGGCCACCCAAGCTGAAACCCCAATGGGTGAGTTAGTTTCACCTGACCAATGCTACCAAGCATTGATTGGGACCAAATCGCTCAACAATATTCCTGCCAAAATTCCACTTTCATGAGCTGGTGCACCGCAAGTGCATACAATGCCAAAAATTTGTCCCAAAGTGGGGAAAAAGAAGAAGGAAAAAGCTAATGCGAACCCCACAGCTAAAGCTTCCCATACCAAACCATACTCCCTAGCACAGAATACCCATACTGCCAAGCAGCGAAATGCTGATAACAAGAAGGCTGAAGGGCATGGGTGCCCTTCCCCTCACACCTAAGGTGCAATGGGGGAGCCTTTACTTTAGGGACATTGAACATCGCTGGACTCAAGGCCTCGCCATCACGGGCTAGAAAACTGAGTTTTTTAAAAATAATTTACCTGTGGACATCCTGGCCATTCAGGAAAGCCGCTGTCCATGTGGTGCAGAGGAAGCATGGGCAACCATGCTTCTCCCTTACCTTTCCTTTTGGTCTACGCAATGTGGCGTGCTTGTTCAAGTGAGCCATAGTTTTATATTTATTTTATCAAAATTGTACCTCAACAGCTGCATCCTTGTAGTCACCTTTTCGTGGGATGACGAAGTGCATGCTGTCATTAACATTTACACCCCAATATGTGCACGAGATCATCAAGAATTCTTCTTGGCCATCACTTCCCTTCTGCTGCCCCCAACCCATTTGTTGTTGGTGACATGAACTGCTGGACAAACCCAACCACAGACCGCTGGCCCTCATTGCCTACACCCCCACAGGGGCACGTTGAACTTTGTGTTCTCAGAGCCACCCTAGGGTTGTTTGATAATCTGCCACATCATGCACCGCTACTCACTAACATGTCTCACCCCCATGTGAATTTATTTGTATGAGGATGGCCGACCAGGGGACAGACACATCCGATATGTAGGAGAAAAGAAGAGGCGGAGAAAACAGAAGCGGGAAAAGAGAGCAAAGCAATTAAAGATAACTCAGAATATGACATGGCACACTTTGGTGTGGCTGGGGCCACGGGTGGTGGGTGACTAGACCTTGGGTGGTATGGCGACCCTGGCTAGCAGGGTGTACCGCCTATGGAGACTGTGAGGTTTTCAGTGTCATATCGGAGAAACCAGATTGGAATCCATGTTCCCATCCGTTTCTTCCATTTGTGTTGGAGTGAGCCGAACAGCCAGGCTTGGAAGTGGTCAGCCAAATGGTTGTGGAACCTGACGATGGTTTGGTTAAGGTTGTGGAAGACCCCATTGAATGCGTCGAGGGTAATTGTGTAAATAGACCATATTGCGATGCACACAATTAGGGCCCTCAGTGTCTGGGGATAGGTGAGGTCATGTTGAGTGCCATGATATCACGGGACAGTCGGAAATTGGTTGTGGGTGGTTGTTGAAACAAGTGCATCACGTTGGCCCAGATATGCGCAGATGGCGGGCATTCTTATAGGCATTGTGCTAGTGTGTTGGGTCCACCACAGATGGCGCATGTCTTGAACATTGAGAACGTATGGTCAGCTGTTCTGTATGTGCGGCGCATGTATCGCCACATTGTAGAGCACACTTGTGGGGATAGGAGGGGACAGGTGACGATGTTCCACACCTGTTTTTGGGTTTGTAGATCATATGGGATGTCTTGGTGGTCCAGGTAGTCGATCCTGGACAGAGGGAAGGATGGTAATGGGTTGGGCACATTAGATATTGTTTTTCCTCTGTGGAGTTGCACATATCCAGTTTGAGGGTGGGTGTCTTCAGATTGCTGTGCATATGCGAAACTCCAATTTCCTTGTCTTAGGTTGTATAGGATATGTTTGAAATATCGGTTGGTGTTATGTGGTCCAGTGGCATTTGGGTGTGTTATAAGGTACTTCATAAGGGTCTTCAGGTTGGAAGGGGACCTCAGATGTAGTGCCCTTGCAAAATTTGTCTGGGATGCCTTAGCCCAGTGGAAGTATGGTGGGTTGGGTGATGTCGTGGAGGCTATCCATGAGCCTAATATTTGCGTTGCTCTTTCCATGAAGTTGAGCAGCCCCATCCCTCCTTTCTTCCGTGGGCCATACATGGTCTCCAGCCTTATAGGTGCACGGTATCCCGACCATATCCAGTTCTGCAGGAGCTTGTAGACTGCGTCAGTGAAGTTGGTGGAGAAAGGGATCGCATGGGCAGCAAACCATAGATTTGATAGGATCATGGAGTTGGCTAATACAACTCTTCCAGTTTAGCTGGCTTTATTACTTCGCATACATGTCATTCATTTTGTGATGTTGTCCTAAATGTTAGTTTCTATGGTGTCAAGAGCATATCCACCAGCTTCTAGCAATATGCCCAGATGACGGACTGGGTCAGTGGCGGGGTGGGGTGCAAAGGGTAAGCACAGTGGTTTTATTGGCTTGGGTCTTTGTTGTGTGGTTAGGTGTGTGGTTGGTTGGTTTCTGTGGTGGTGTGGGGGTGGGGCCCAGTTTGAGCTGAATTTGCCCATTACAATTACCTCTGTTTTCTGTTTGTTCAGCATGGCATTACTCACTGACTCATAATGGTAAATGATGCGCTCAATCGTCCTGGCATCCCTATTGCCTGAGACTCCAACGACGCAGTCATCAGCGAAGGTGAGAATTTTGGTTGGTGGTTGTCCCTCCAATCTGATTCCAGTGAGCTTTGAGTTTGCAATGCGGAAAAGGGGGTCAAGGGTGAAGTTGTATAATAGGGGGCTAAGTGGTTCACTTTGTTTGAGGCCTCTTTGAGGGGTGATGGTGTCAGTTAGGAAGCCTGGGCCTCTGATTGCAAACTTGGCTGAGCGCGTTAGGAGGAGCGCCCAGTTTATAAAGCGGGGTGTTAGGTTGAAGGCCTTCAGACATTGTTCTAGGTATCCCCAGTGTACTCGGTCATATGCTTTCTTTTGGTCCAGGAAAGCAAGGGCGCCTGTGGGGTTAGCTTGGCAGATATTGGCAATTGTATGGATGTTATCCCAAATTGAGCGGTTTGGGATGAATCCAAATTGATGGTGTGAGAGGGTTGTCTGGGCGATGTAACCCAAACGTTTGGCTAAAATTTTTGTTAGTATTTTTGTATTGGTATTAGTGAGAGCAATTGGGCGCCAGTTGTTCAGATCTGCTTGGTCTCCTTTTTTGAAAAGTGTGACCATGTATGCATCTTGGACGCCAGATAGAAGGGATGTGTCTTCTAGGCACTTGTTCATAGTTGCTAGTAGTATTGGTGCGATATGTTTAAAGTATTTTTTGAAAAATTCATATGGGAGGCCATCAGGCCCAGGGCACTTGTTGCGTGGGGTTGATCTTATTACCTCCCATAGTTCTTCTTTTGTTATAGGTGCTGCCAGGTCTGGTTGGCCAGCTATGGTATTGTTTTTGGCAGATGATAAAATTTTTTCAATTTTGTTGGGTGATATGAAATCCGCTGTGTACAGGTCAGTGTAAAATTGGTTTAATTCAGCTGATAAATCCGATGTTGTGGATGTCATTGTGTCATCCATTTGGTGGACCTATGTGCAGGTCACCAACTTTAAAATCGGTTTAAATCGGCGGAAAAATTGGGCTGTGTGAGTTTCTCCAAATAAAATGTATTTTGATTTATAGCATATTTTGGTGTAATGCTGGTGTTTTCTAAATAGGGAGTTTACCTGTGTTGATAGTTGAAACCACAGGCGGCCCCATTGGGGGGTGTATCCCTCACTAGGTGTATTATTTTCTAGGTGTTGAAGCTGTCTGATAGCCTTGTTGATTGTCGCGGACATCGCGGCTGTTTTTCTGGAATTTAGGTGGCAAGCTTTCTTAGTTGCACGAGCCTTGAAAGTTTCCCATTTGGCGATACAATTTCCATCAGGTGATTGTCTTTCTTGCCATGTTGTTAGTACCGTCTTGATCCAGATTAAAAGTTCTGGAAGGTGGATGGTGCTCAGGTGAACTCTGTGCCAGGTGGGCAGTTTTTTGTATTTTTCCAAGGATGATAGCACTATTGAGACCATCTGATGGTCAGAGAAAGGGATAATTGTTGTTGTAAAGTTTGATACTCGGTGCTGGAAGTCTATAGGGGCGAGCATCAGGTCAATTTGGGTCATTGAAACCAGCTGGTTGTTGTGGTGGGGTCTTGTCATGTTGGCCAGGGTGGGGGCTTGTTTGGGGATGGTGTCACATATGCCCAGTGTTGCCTTTAGTATGCATAGTTCCGTGTGGCCACAGGGTATAGCCCTAGACTTGGGCCAGTGGTCAGTATTAGTGTTTAGCCAGCAGTTGAAATCCTTCGCAAAAAATGTTGCCTCGGGGAATGGGATTGATAGGATATCAGACAGGAATTTTTGGCAGTCATTCAGATTATTTGGGGCATATACACACGCCATGGCGAAATTTTCTCCATTCCATATGAGGTCTGCTAGGAGTAGCCATCCCTCCAGGTGAGATGCTGTGTTTTGGATTTTTACTGGAGGGTTACAGTTTGTTTGAATTAACATCCCACAATGGTATGTACAAAAGGATTTGGCCAGAAGGAGCATGGTTGACCATGACTCCTCCTCCCCCGGTGGACAGTGGGGTTCTTGGATGGCCAAGATATCCACGGGGATATTGCGCAGGAAAGCCATTTTTTTGGCCCAGGATGTGGGGGCCTTGGCTCCTGCGATGTTGAGCGTCCCTATGTTGATTGTGGTAGTCCACACATCAGGAACGCTGGGGTGACCCACTGAGGTCACCCAGTTCCTTCTCACAAGTCATAATGCGAGTGTGAGGTCGATTAGCCATATTGTTATCATTGTGTTGATTGGCAATCTTGGAGCTGGCATTATTCGGTTTTTTCTGGCTTGGATTACTCCGTATGTTTTGGGTTTGGCGTGTGTTGGCTTTTGCCCCATTGGAAGAATTTTTTTTGCCACTTACCTGTGAGTTTGATGGGTGGGAGTTGTGGGTCAGGGTGGTTGGTTCCTGTGCATAGGTGTTCTCACATTGTGATTGGCTGAAGTTGTCTTCCATGTCATCATTGAACATATATGATTGGTTGGGAGGATTTTCAGTGGTGCAATGTGGATCTACACCCGCTTGGTTGAGTGTGTTTGATTGGTTGTGTCCAACAGTTTCTTCATTTTGGTTGTTTTGGGTTTTATGTGTTTGGTCTGATTGGTTGTTCCGCTGTGCTGCCATGGCATCTGCTTGAATCTGTTCTGGGGAAATCGTGGTGCAAGCTTGGGTCTCAGCGGAACTCGCGGCCTGCTTGCAGGTGGTCTGTGCGCGACGTCAGTCCTTGCGTGAGATGGGCTCAACCAAGGCGATATCAGCTCTTTCACCCCAATAGAAGGCGAAAGTAGAGTCTTTAATTTTCCCAAAAGTTGGGCTTGTTTCATCCATATTGTCTTCGCAGAATTCTGGTGCTTCAATCCCACATTTGATGGGGCAGGCATGGTCCTTGTGGCCTATTGCTGAGCAGAATTCGCAAATGGGTGGGGTGTGCTCTGGTGTGATATGGAAGGGGCGGGATACGCTGCCATCAGGGAGGTTGATGGTCACTGTGTGGGGAATTAGGGTGATGTCCTCAGCCACATCTTGGTCAGGTTCAATAATAGCAATTGCCTTTCCTGTGCACAGGTGGGGCAGGAGGGGAAATTTTTCAAATTCAAATTGTTTGATTACTCCATAGCCTTTGAGGCCCCTGCGGAGTTCATCCGCGAGGACATCACAGTGCACAGTGCTCAGAAGTCAGTCAAATATGATGAAGAGGTCATTTGCCTCATTCCATCATGTGTGCACCATGCGGATAATTCTGTCTTCATTGTTGGTTTTTATAAAAAATTTAATTTTTGCTGCTTCTGCCGCTTCTTCCGTGGACATGAACCTGACGTCCACCCATCCTCTGTGTAAATTTTTGTAATTTACTGAGATGGTGTTTGGGAAAGTCACGGAGAAGGCCTCCCCCATTTTTTCCCATGACTCGAGGGAAGTATTGCTGACCATGATTCTGAGGCCATGTTTGAGGGAGGATAAGGGTTGAGAGTGTTCAATTTTGGTATATGCACCCATTTTTTGCAGGAATTGCAAAACTCCGGGTGTGGCGTTGTGCTCACCCTTTTTGGTGGGTGGGTGTGTCAATGTTCCACTGGGGCATTTTCCCCTGGTGGGTTGGAAGGGCTTCAGGCCTTTTGCGCTGGCCACTTTTGCCCAACTGGTGTTGTTGCGGATAAATTTGCTCATATTCCAGGTTGATTGTCAATCTCACCGTGACGAAAATTGATTTATATGACCACAGAATGGTATCAGTTTCCTTCCATTTGTCCAATCCAGCAGCCCAGGCGCTAAAGTGGTGCAAACTCCACCCCACTAAGATTGCATCGCCAAGATTTTCCTCATGGGTGGAAACTGTGACCTCAGCTCCAGAGTTTACCGCACCATTATGTGCAGACCCAATTTTTACCTGGTCAACCTTCAAAGCAAACACAATCCGCCAGGCTTGCCACCTCTCCTCCCATCACTCGTGGGATGCCTTGGCAGTCATTTTGCGCATGCTGGCAGAAGTGGACCGCCTGGAGTCTAATGTCCCCGCTTCAGGCTACAGCCCAGCTTGGGGCCACAATTGGGCGTAAGTGTCCACTTGCCTCAATGCACTGGCAAAACAACACAAAAAAGGGTTGGAGTTCAGTATAAAGCAAAGCATATAATAGCATGTGATACGTGTTCTGCTTACTTTTTGAAAATTCTTTGCACTGCACCAGAGCTTACCCTGCAAACAGGTGCAAAGGCCAGACTACTCCATTGCAGATATGCTAGCTGAAGTGGCAATTGAAATATAAAATTATTACTCTATATTATATTGATCTGATCCAGTTCCGCCAGCTGAAGTGGCAAATTTTCTTGATAGCACACATATCTGCACCATTCCCGTTTTCTGGAGCTAATGAATTTGATTACTCAGGATGGACTTTGGTTCACCATTTGCGGTGCACCGTACAGGAAATGCCAAGGTCCAGATGACATCCCTTATGAGCTCTATAAGAAGTACTTCAAAGATTTTCCTCCTTACTGCTGGCCTCTCTGAACCAATGCCATATGAAAATGCGCCTCCTACATGAAGGGCATGATGCCTTCAAGATAAAGTTATACAAGAAAGGGGATAAGCTGGACTTGGCCAACTGGCACCCCATTTCACTCACTAGAACAGACACAAATTTTTTACTAAAATCATGGCTAACTGCCTAGGGGTTGTTGCCTCTGCTCTCATTTCCCCAAACCAAATTGGTTTCATCCCCAAAAGGTCAATTTGGATCAATATACACACCGTAGCCAATGTATGTTAATCCATGGCTTCTGAAGCACTTGAGTTTTTAGACCAGCAGAAGGCCTATGATAGAGTCAACTGGGATTAACTCAGAGCCTGCCTCCAAAAGTTCTACCTCCCCTTTCGCTTCATTAATTGTAAGATGTTGCTTACAGAATCTGACACAATGGCTGTGCGTGGCCCTGGCTTCCTCACAGATTTAGTTCGCCCTCAAAGGGGCCTACGCCAAGGGGACCCTCTTAGACCACTATTGTATAACTTCAGCCTTGACCCACTTCTTCAAAATGTGAATGCCCTCCTTACTGGTGTCCATGTGCAAGGCCAAACCCCAGTCAAGATAATGGCATTTGCAGATGATTGCATGGTGGGGGTGTCTAATAACAAAGATGCACGCGCGCTTGAAGCCCTCATCCAGGAATATTCCCAGGTAAGCAACGTGGCACTGAACGCCTCCGAAAACCGAAATTGCTCTCCTTGGTTGGTATCAAGCCCTCTGGGCCCCAGCACCATATTTTCTACCTGCCTCATCAACTAGCTCATGGTATCGCTTGCCCTGCCCACTCCACTCCGCCCCGCTTGTGCTCCCCTTTATGCCACGCCCCACCGTTGGCCCTGTCCGCAATTTGGAGGTGTGGCTGGAGGCAGGATGGTACACCTCAACAGTGATGGAAAACCATATCCTAGACAATGTTATGTTATGAATAGCTTCCCTCAAACACCCGCCAGATCTCCCTTACAGGCAGGGTAGTGCTAGCCAACTCTATGCTATTTTTTTAAAATTTGGTTTGGGGCCCACTCCATCGCTTTTTCACCTTGTTTCTCCAAGTCATTATACGCCCTTCTGCAAGGGTGGCTTTAATTAGGCCGCCCACTGCCAGTGCGCCTGGATGTTATGTTTGGCCCTCGCTATAGTGGTGGTATGGGCCTGCTCAACTTTGAGGCCCATGCTAAAATCCTTGGCACCTGGATTTTCGCCATCACCAGCCCTATAATCTCAGCCCAGCACTGGTCCCGCGCAACCCACTCTAACTTCTCCCATGCCCTGGGCCTCAACAATCCTACCCACCCCCACTCTATGTTAAAGTACCTTGCCTCACACCCTTCTGCTGCTGGCCCACATGGGACGTCGCCCCACTTTAAGAGAATTCTCATCTCCATGTAGAGTGCTTAGTGGAGGATTCGCATCAGTGGCCACTCTGTCCAGAGGGGGCGCGCTTCTCCCCGGTTCACCCAGGAAACACAAGGACTACCCATTATAACGGAGTGATACTCTTGAGGTCCCCACCATAGCCAGGGTGGACTACCTGGACATGGTGGACATCACTTACTCCCTAGATACCCAGAAAGACATATGGAAGTACGCCCACCACCCTCTTCTGCAGCTGCATATTCGTTCCCATTTGTGGCGCTTCATGAGATGGGTATACCAAACTTCTGAGCGCTCTAACGCTTTGCACTCATCTTGCGTTGTTTTGACCATTATGGAACGTCTGTTCACCACCTGGAAGAGTGCCCTACATCAAAAGCGATATGGCGTGAGGTACAACATCTATTTCGCCAGGATCAGGCACAGCCCTTCAGCCTGTCTCAGGACATGTTTGCTTTATCCATGGTTTCCCCTCTACCACCTTCCCTCCATGCCTTAGTAGTTGCAATCGCTATGTGGACTATCCATACTATTGTCTTACATGCTATCTCAGGCTCAACTCCCACCCTCCAGGAAGCTATACGCCAGTTCCAGTAGCACCTTGTGGACCACTTTCAAGCGTGGATGTTTGGGTACCTCCCACTCCATCGCTGCCAGATGTCTCATCCTGGTTCCTGAGTTGGTTCATCGTTTCAGGCGCCTTTTTACATACGTGCTCAATAGTGGCGCAAGCCCCTGCACACGTAACCCCCTTCCTTCTCTTGGCGTTCCCACTGGCTCCAAGAGATAGCGTCTGCATCTTTGGGGTGCCCTCCTCTCGCTGAAGTTTGTTTCGTTGTTTAGTGTCTTTTTGAAAGTAGTCACCCCCTGGTTAGCCTTCCCCAAATAAAATTAAAATTAAAAAATAGAGATAGATTTCCAGTAGGTAGGATCCAAAATCCCCAGGAAGGTCAACGCTTCCTTGATGGAAGGGTTTGGTGTACACTAAGCTCCAAAATTTGATCAGGAAGGGTAAGAATCCCCATATTTACAATAAGTTGTGAGCCCAAGGGTATTATAATTGAATGAGGGGTATACAGAGGGATCCTTTTTTTGGCATCCATAGCCTCCAGGGGTAAATAAGTTTAAATTCCTAAGACTTAATACTCAAATTTGCAGATGGAGGATGGGTATTCAAGAAAGCATGTCCATTTTTTAGGGGCTCCTTTATTTTTGACACGGAGTTCAAATGTTAACAGAGTCTGATACCCTAGTATGGATAGGTACCTTTCATTGTGGTAGATGATGCAGTTAAACTCCCTCATCAGTTGGACCCCAATAAGCAACTTGTAGTTGTTTTCTAGCGCAACTGTGGGGGCAGTAAATAACTTCCCAAAACAAAGGGGTAAAGAAGAATAGGCTCCTATTGCCTTATTAGACTGACTACCTGCCGTCCCATATTTAGCTTTGTGAATCAAGTCTGGAGCAACTTTTATCTTTTATATAAGCTGGGATAAAAAGTTAATTGGGGAACCAGTGTCAGTTAACGCCAGGACTTTAACCTTATAAACTACTACTTTGAATTGAACCACCGACAATCCAAATTAGGAATTATAGCTAATAGCCTGACATTGGGGATTTGTAGTGAAGCAAGCGGAGGATTATCCGGTGGCCAAG
>JAKSZP010004579.1:0-48359 GCA_022478985.1 Massospora cicadina
CAACAACCACCTTCCAAGAAGTCATCAATCATTTTCACTACCATATATTTTTGGAATATCTTCAATCATGGTTGGCAACATGGCCCCATGCAATAGAAGACTAATCTACTCATGGTTCCTCATATGGCTCTAAAAGTTATCTTCTTTCTTCATTCATGCTGCATCCAAGATTAAACCAGCATGAATCCCCCATCATCCTAAACCTGGTAGTCCTAGCTGACACTAGGAGGGGATATGGACCCTCTGGGGCGTCCTTTAAATTATTTATATAATTGGTATCATCATTACATCATAAGTGTATGTCCCCTGGTCAACATTCCCCAAAAATATAAGATTCAATCACATACATGCAGACAGACACCATAATGAGTGGAGAAAACGTTTTTTAAATATATCAGAAGCGATGGCTATCAATTGTAAGCCTAGTTCATCGCTGGATAAACTTAACTTTGGCATTGGTTAAGCAATAGCTTTGGATCAACTTTTGACATGATATATGTCCTATGGCTTGGGCAAGTTCAAAAATCCAGGCAAGTATGAGATCATAGCATGATAAGCTTAAATCAATATAGATGCCTAACATTTTTTTCGTGATTAAAATAAAATCAACTAAATTTAATAAAATAATTTATTGTAGATTGTGATTAGTAACTTTAACATAGAATGAACAATAAAATCCTATAAACTTAAAAAAATGAGTATTTGTAGATGGCAATCAGTGATTTAGCATAGAGTAACCAATAAAATCAACCAAATTAGATTGATGAAACATTTTTTTTTAGTACTAGATGGTTAGATTGATGAAACATTAGTATATGTGTTATGAGATACTATATATAATATATATACAATAATTTTTAAATTATAAATAGATATAGTGTGGTTTATTCAAATGATATAGACAGATGGTAAATTTTTAAAAAATGGGGAAAAAGAACCACCTCTAAAAAATATACCTAAAGTTATTTTTTTGGGGGGAAGAACCTTCATCAAAAAAGACACTAAAAAGTATGAAATAATTAAGAAATTATGAGTACTTAATAAAACCATTTTTAAATCAGCACCATATTCCAACCTGACTTATAGAATTTTTCTCACAAATACAAATTAGAGCTTATATTGGATTATGACCAAGTGTAAACTATAAGCAACTCAAAATATAAAGTGCTAAGTATATATTTTCATAAGTGACCATTATAAGTCAGTCTAAAATATGGCGTTGACTTCAAAAAAGGTTTTAGAAATACTCATAATTTGTAAAGCATTATATACTTTTTAGTGCTTTTTTAAAAGAAGTTCTTTTTTCCATTTTTTATTTGATTCATTATGTTCAATTAGGTTTGACTGAGAGGTTGTATTTTTTTATTGATTTTGTAGATTCAATGATTAGTTTTTTTGAATGAATAGTTGGTAGTATTTAGTTGATTCAAACATTTTAATTGGTTTTGCCAAGTTGTTAGTAGGGTTTTAGTTGATTAAAAATGTCAGTTACTTTCAAAAATTGTTGAAGGCATCTATTAATATAAACCTAAAATCAATTAGAATTGTTTGATAGATATAATTAAGCAACGCTGAATTAGCAGCTTAAAAATAAAAATACTCACCACCTGGTCATAGATCAGGATCTTCAGCTAATCATTATGTGATTTTTAAAGCAAGAGCCTATGAACTAAAAACCTCAATATCAATTTGTAGATCTTTAGGTAAGGTTCATCCCCTGATTACCTCAAAAATAACAATATTAATTCATAAGTTCCTAGCTTATATGGTTTAAGAGATTATTAATAAAATTGGCATATATATAGATTCATATTTTTATTAACACTTTTTAATTACAAATTAAATAGAAAAGATCCTTACCTACCTTGAGAACCTTACAACTAAGAGGCATATGCATACTAAATTTCACATGCTTTAAATTTTTATTCTTGGTGGGCTGACCTGAGGATGCTACCGTACCAATTAAGGGGAAATTAAATTAATGGAAAAGATGATAAAACCTGGAAAACCTCCATGTGCAGTATATGATAGGCCATGAACTCCAGTGTCAGGGTAAATCCTGACATTAGTGGAATTCCTAAGATTATAGATATTGTCAGTCAGATCAATATGATATTTGATGAAGTTAGATCAAATAATTGCATATCAAATTAATGATTGTAGTGAAAATATTCAATTAATCGTTTAAATTACTTTATTTGCAGTAGTATTCAGTCAATTAATCGCACCAAAACAAATTTATGATGAGACTGAGATGATTCCCACTGTCTTTCAAAATCACATGCAAGTTGCAATCCCATAAGCTCCAGAAAAGAATAGTGCACTGTTTAAAATCAATCAAGCTTAGGTAAGTCCAGGAAGTTGGATGGTATATAAAACCAAGGCATTTATTTGGTTAATCTTTGCGGTCAATAAAATTATTCTTATAATGTAAACACTATTAAGTTTATTTACTAAAGTGTTATCATTACCAATCTACCACCCCAGCCTACAAGAAACGCCCTTCCAACTTTCTCCTTTTAAAGCCATGTCTTTAAGCAATTCCCATACCAGCCTACCCACCATTCCTTATTCCTGGACACCTCTTGTGTCCTTGTCATACTGGGCTAAACCCATTGGTTATGCTAACTCATGGTTAGCTACCCCCAACCAGGTCAGTAGTACACCAGTCCCTAACATTCATAGACTGTCTTGCATTTGATATCTTAGTTTGGGGCATTGGTGCGCTATGCCAACAAAGTCATAATCATCCCCTACCTAAAGTTCATCTACTGGTATCAAACTCAGGAGGCAGTGGTCATTGAGTCCATACTCTACCATTGAGTACCCTCCTTTCTAAATTTCACATAATAGATATTTTATTTATGTAAAAAATTTTAAGTGATTTCAAATATAGATTTTATATATTTTTTGCAATTTTTGTTACTAGAATTGAATTTTTAAAAAACCTTTATACTTGATATTCTGCCATCCAAGCTGCATATAAATACAAAATTTCATAAACATTGGTTTTTGAGTTTTTATTATACTTTTAGAATATTTTTAAAAATATAATTATTTTATAAGATCAATTTATAAATTATCTTTTAAACTCTTTTTCCATGATTAGGTGGTTGCGGATAATTTTGCAATTTTTATTACATAATAAAGGTATAATATGGAGCTATTAAAAAAGGAAGATTTCTGTGGTTGTTAAGTGAGGAGCTACTACTGCTGAATCTTTACAAAATGAAACAAATACCTACCAAACCATTTGATGAAACTATCAAACCTATAAATTTAATTAAATAACAACAAGCTACTTAGCATTATTATTATACCAACTTCCATTATAATTATATATATTCAGGTCTTATATATATTATTTTTTTTAAAAAATTTCAAGTATGATTCCATCAGTTTTCCTTTTTCATAGTATATTTTTGTTGAGCTTAGATCAGTTTGTTTCAGTCATTTAGGAGGAGATGTGGAACAGATACCTATATATACAATTTTTATTTGCATCAAAAATTACTTAATACCTTCAACTAAATGCTGCCTGATGACAATTCAATTCAAATTATATTACAAATCTATTTACAATCAGCTATTTTTCTGCTGCAGCTTAGTTTTAATTTCAAGTTAATAATCCAATCACTTAAGAAATTAACTATCCAGTCATATATTTTCTAAACTAAATGACAACATGATATATATCACAGCATGACAGTGTTGTGGGGTAGGATTTCCTTGAATAAATCATTACAAGGAGTGCTTACAGAATTTTAAATATCCTGAAATTTCTTTTGTACTCTTTTAAACAAAGCTATTGATCTTTACAGCAATCTGGCCAAAAATCCTTGTACTTAAATCCTTCCAAAATCATAATAAATCAAACAATGGAAATGACCAAGAATCTTGAAACCCTATCTTATTAATACTAAGACTAAGATAATTATACCTCTTAATATAAAAATTTAATAAGAAGACTATAAGATAATGTGAGGGATCCACAATGGAAATAAATAAATATTATGAAATAATAGGATTGTCACACATCAATATTCCTGTTATAAAATCAGCAGAATCATTAAGATATGCGATAAGGGTTTTTGCACAGGGTTCAGCCCACTGAGCAACAGGACCAATGATATGATAATCGTTGTCCTTAAAAACAGCAGAATAAACTATTTAATAAGTACAGAGCACTTGCTTCCGCCACACTCTTTATTTAATATAATAATATAATGGATCCTCCCTGTTCTGCTTTCTCTAAACTATTAACAACCTAACCTTCTTGATCATTTCATCTCATTTATATTGTACCAACTTTGGCTGCTACTGCATTCATGGCTTAGTAATCTGATTTGCCATATCTCATTGGTTCAATTGTTTCTTCATTCATTAATTTTATGATCGCCTAATTTGAGGCGATTTCCCACCAAACAATATCACCTCACCTAGAGGCGCTCAAATATTTATTACTTATATTAAACTCAACGGTCCTATCTATTCCACCATCATGACTTAAGGCTTATCATCCAGTCATATCAGAGTTGCAACCTTACTCCCCCTCCCTTTGACTGGACAATAAGCTCCTATTTCTTGTATGCCCATAGGAACTTTGCATGCACCAGTTGATGAACCAACAGCTAGCGGGGTCCTTAATAGTATTTGCATTGAAACCAATTTTCTCTATGACTTGAACAGACCGTTACAAATACTGGTCAGCTTGTGTTTCCACCTGAACCCATGTTGGTTGTGGAAGAGAGCCATGTCATCTTCCTTGAACTGCACTAACTCACTTTGACATACCTGATCAGCGGCCTGATTCCTGATCTTCTTAGCTAAGCTGAAGGAATGTGCTTTGGTTTGCAATTTGATCAGAGTGTTTGCCAGATTAGTCAAATAGTGGTGGGGTTCCATTCCACTGGTGTCTTCTAAACTTGAATAAGGTAACTCCAGAAGAGCTGGGTGTCAGCCGTATAGTAGTTGGAAGGGACTTTTCCCCATGGCAGAATGGTAACTAATGTTATAGGCGAACATGGCAGTGGAAAGGAGAGAGCTCCAATCAGAAGGTCAACCCATTACTAATTTTCATAATATGTTCATAAGAGTCCCATTCACCCAATTGACCATTCCATTGGATTTGGGGTGGTATGAGGTCGTCAGAACCCCACGGATTCCCATAAGCTCATTCAGTTTGTGGAGGATGTGCGAGGTGAAGTTGGTTCCATTATCAGTAAGAATAAACTGAGGGAAGCCGTGTCACTGAATAATGCATTCCATCATAACCTGGCCAAAGTAACCACCCCACAAGTCTTGTATCGCCCTCACTTTGACTCACCGGGCAAGTAGTTGATAGCCACAAGAATGTACTTACATCAGTTGGCTCCAGTTGCCAAGGGACCAATGACATCAAGGGAAACTGTGTGCCAAGAAAAATGTGGTTTCACTACCCAATATGAAGTCTTATGGCGGAATGACTTCTCCACTTGAAACTTATGGCAACAGGAAATAGTTTTGAGCACATCAAAGCTCATACTTTCCCAATAGTACTGGGGGCACAACAACTCCATAGTCTTATGCGCCTCACCATGTCTGACTGCCTTGTGCGCGCTCATAATAATTCCCAATTGTGCTGAGGGTTGCAGAAAATTCACTGTGGAATCGCCAATTCGCTTGTACAGTTCCTCATTCCATTGGAAGGTATTCATTTATATCTCATTTGATGCTTTGATCACTTGGGGCAGTTTGTCATCATATTTTCTGCTGAGCATCTTATCATACATCATGTTGCTGAGGTCCGCCGTCACTGCAACAGTTGGCAATTGAGATAAACGGTCAACATTCTGATGATTTTCTCCTGGCCAATGAAGGATCTTAAAGTCATTAGCCTGTAGCTTAAGAACCCATCAAGCCAAACGTCCTTCAGGTTCTTTGAGGTTCTGCAACCAGCATAATGATGCATGGTCTGTTATGACTTTAAACTTTACCCCATGCAGATAGACTCTTAATTGCTTATACGCGTAGATCACTGCTAAGCACTCTCGCTCAGTCATAGTATAATTACGTTCATGGCTATTCAGGCTTCAGCTGCAGTACGCAACTGGGTGCTCTTCCCCTTCATCAACTTTTTGTGACAAAACTGCCCCCACAGCGGAAAGAGATGCATCCATCTGTAAAATAAATCCTTTTCAAATTGGGGTAGAATAACATGGGCGCACTAATTAGCGCCGTTTGAAGTGTATCAAAGGCGCATTGGTGCTGTTCTGTCCATTCAAACATGGCATCCTTCTTTAGCAGCTCAAACAGTGGACCTCCGATGTAGCTGAAATTGGGTATGAAGCATTGGTAATAACCCATTATCCCCAAAAAACATGAATGTCCCGCTTACTAGCTGGCTTAGTCATCTTCTGAATAGCTTTCACCTTAGCTGGTTGGGGTCTCAGCCCAGTTGCATCCACCACAAAACTGAGTTATTCTAACTGATCCTTGAAGAAGACATTTCTGGGGCTTGATTTTTATATTGGCCCCAGCCAGTCGGCGAAATACCTCTTCTAGATGGGTAAGGTGCTCAGTGAATGTGCGAAAGAAGACATTATAATCATCAAGGTACACAAGTACACATGACAGCTTCAGATCACCCAGAATGGTGTCCATTGCTCGTTGGAATGTATCCAGGGCATTACATAGCCCTTGCGGCATAAGAGTTAGTTAAGAAGCCTTTTGTATGTGATTATGGCACATTTTTCTTGTTCCGCTATGGGCAACTCAATTTGACAATAACCAGATATCAAATCCATTGCTGAGAAATAGCGAGCTCCACATAACTAATCCAGTGCATCATCAATCCGCGGAAGAGGGTATGAATCCTTTTTGGTGATACTACTAAGCTTCCAGTAGTCGATTACTATGCATTTAGTACCATCCTTCTTCTTAATAATTAGGACAGGTGAAGCCCACGGACTCTTAGATGGTTTGAGCATTTCCTGCACTAACATCTTGTCAATCTCCTCAGTGATGACTTCTTCAGCTGCCCGTGATTGGCAGATTAGTCAAGACCTGATTGGGGGATGATCCCCAGTGTCTACTTGATGGATCACTCCCCGCATGCACCCTAAAAATATGATCATCAACAGTAAAGATCTCTTTGTATTTTTGAAATAAGGATTCCGCTTGATCTCTTTGGTCTTCCGTTAGCCCCATTAAATTTTCACATGGTACAACTGCCATTACACTGAGCTGTGTTTTGATAAGCAGGCCAAATTCATCCAATGAACTGAACTCATGAACCTTGAGGACCTCTTCAACTGGGATGAAATGTAAGTACGCCACTACTTGATGTCAGCGGATTTGCATTGGTTTATTCTGAAGATTTGCTACCAAGACCTTGATCTCCTCATGTCTCAGAAGTATAATGCCTGGGGCCACGTGGGGCTTGAGCAGTGATTGCTGATAAGGCCCAATGACCTCCCCATAAAGCCCAGGAGGCACTTCCACCTCTAACTCAGTGTTTATGATTACTTGGTGTCCAGAGGGAATAGATATAGGGCCCGCAGCTCTAAGTGGTAGCCCTTGATATTCATAAATTTGATGGGGAAGGGCCTGGGTCTTGCACTTAAGTCGATGATAGCGAACTTAAACCACCCCATCACCATATGCAAGGTTAATGTGACTCATGTGTATTGGATCCTTTGGCATTTCGCTGAAAGTGAAGTAAATTGGGATCCGCTGTCCCAGAATTTCAAATGTCTCCGCTGTCATATCAACAACAGCCCCAAAGTGGCACATAAAATTAGTTCTGATTAAAAGGTCATAGTTATTGTTTGGCAACACTATGGCTGGGGCTACAATGACAATTGACCCAAAATCGCAAAGGTAATGCTCTGTATGTCCTTCAGAAACTGTGCTTTCCACTCCTGCGGTCCCATACACCATATGATGCTCCATGTCAGGCTTTAATGCCAGCTTTGCCACCAACTTTGTGGGCACTTTGTTGATTGAGGCACCCATATCAATTATCGCATGAACTTGGGTTTTTGCTACAACAGTGTCACAGTAAGTACACTCAGAATAAGATTCATTCTGATTGTTTAAAACAAGGACATCTAACGCATTACTTATTCCAGAGAAGCTCAATATACTCCCCAACTTTAGGTTAACTTTTAAAAATAGCGTTCACAGGGAGGGCTGCATTTACCCCTTTTAAGAGAAGCGCATCAGCATATGGACTTGGTTCATTAGTAGTAAGTTGAATAAACATTTGATAGGCATAAGGCTTTGGTTGCTCCTGGGGGCCTGCTTTCACCGTGTCCATAAATTGCGCTCATGCCAGCACATCCATCCCCTCGCTGCTGATATAAAAAGGCATCGTTATACTGGGAAACTTCCACAGGATGTACTGGGATAGGTTCAGGTGGGACGCTTTGAGTTAAAATACGAAGTAGAGAGTCCCATCTCTACTCTGCTCTAATTCCCTGATTGTACTGTTCCTGCAGTAGGGAATGAACCTGACGATGAAGACAACTTCTGGCCAAGTGCCCAGAGTGACTGCATGAGAAACAATTGATCCTGTAAGATCTGCGTCCATGATTGTTGTGAATGGGCCACCCCAAAAGTTAGACTGGGATCAAGCAGTGTAAACAGACCCTTCCTGATAGTTGAACTGCTGGCGGCAACTCCATTTGAGATGAGGCGTGTAGTGATAATAAGGCTGGGGGTTACTAAACGAACACTGAACTGGAAGAGATAAGTTACCCAAATAAGAAGGTCCAGCAGCGGAGAGGATATGGTTCCAATCTATTTTGGGCGGAGGGAAGGTAGCGGATAATTGGAGAAAGATTTAATTGAGTTTAAGCAAAGGTATACCAACTTCTAAATATGGAGCCATGGTATTGAAAGGCTCACAGTATGTTTTCACAGCGGAGGTAAATGCTATGCATACATCTGATTTAGTTAAAGTTCATGCCCCAATTAACACATGGGCTTCCACCATAAAGCGATCTGAAAATATGGTGATGGTCTCATTATGCTGAAACCCAATGGTTAAGAACTTAACCTTCTGCTGTGCCACTTTCATAGTTTCTCCAGATAACATCAACATAGTATCTTTCACTTTTGGTGGGTAGAGGAACTGGTGGTAAGATAGCAAGTAACTTGGTTAGTGCTTTTGACATCCAAAGTGGATATTAATAATTTGGCTTTACGCTGATCTGAAGCTCCTTCTACTGCAAACTCAAATCACTTAAATATCCATGGATGTTCCCATTGCGATCAAAAGGAGGCAGCTTATTGATATAAACCTCCAGTAGAAACTCCTTCTTCCACTGGAGCACAGTGTCCAAGGCAAGCTTGAGTTCTGCATTTCTAATAATTGCAGCATCTCAAAAAGACTCCTTGCCAGAGCAAGCCTGATAGGACATGGCCAGCGACTGAGGAATGTTGTTGGTATTATGATTGATCAATGGGCCCCCTGTAGTGAGCACCACAGCTATAAAATTGGTGGAATTGTTAAGATACGCTGTAAGGGTTTTTGCACAGGGTTCAGCCCACTGAGCAACAGGACCAATGATATGATGATTGTTGTCCTTAAAAACAGCAGAATAAACTATTTAATAAATATGGAGCACTTGCTTCTGCAGCACTTTTTAATTTAATATAATGGATCCTCCATGTTCCGCTTTCTCTAAACTATTAACAACCTAACCTTCTTGATCATTTCATCTCATCTATATTGTAGCAACTTTGGATGCTATTGCTTTCATGGCTTAGTAATCTGATTTGCCATATCTCATTGGTTCCATCAATTCTTCATTTGTTAACTTTGATGATCGCCTAATCTGAGGATATTTTCCACCAACCCAATATCTCCTCACCTAGAGGCACTCAAATATTTAATACTCATATTAAACTCAACGGACCCTATCCATTCCACCTTCATGACTTAGGGCTTATCATCCAGTCATATCAGAATTTTGACAATTCCATTTATCCTTAGTTTATGACACCAGTAAATCAAATTTTACATAAAAGTTTGAACCATGTACAGCCACAAGGCATATATCATGTACATAAGCTCTTTATTAAAAGTAAAAAATAATCTATGCTTTTAATTTTATATACATAGATTTATTTGTATTATTCTGACTTTAAGAATATAAACTAAATAATGATGGTTCTTAAAAAATTCCAAATTTTATGCCAAATTGCTTTTTGGTATATTTGTCTAGAAGATAATGCTTTGCATATCTACATAACTACATATATACATACACTATTTATTATATATATTTAGTGATTAAAAATTATTCCATTGATTGTGTAAATATTCTCCTGACAATTATATTTTTAGATAGCCAAGTTTAAACAATTTGTTGTATTGAAATACTAATTCATTTAAAATGATCAGGATGGCATTTAAAGCTCAAATTAATTTGATCAATTTATTAATTGATTAATAATCAGTTGCACGTCTTCCAAGAAAATGAGGCTCAAAATTTATGCTAATTTATTATAGATGTAGTAGCATAGTTTTTATACTTAAATTTAAAACATTTCTACACAGACTTCCTTTGTACTCTCAATAAATCTAGTGTATCCTACTTGTCTTTTATTCTGATTTTTTAGTTCTAGTTCAGGATGGATAGTTGTAATAAGATGTTATTGGCTCCAGCAATTTTAGCCATGTTTACTAATGGGCCTTACATAATGAAAAGTCTTATTTCAGGATTCTTCAAGCTCTTAGTCAGTTGTGAACGATGGCCTCTTGTTCCCATTATTGGACCTCTCAAGAAAATGTTGACACTATGAATGACTTCAGGACTCAGAGTTCTTAGAGTATCCCTATCTATATAGCTATCTTGAGAGGGATAATGTCAGGACTCTCCTGACAATTATAATTTCTGGATATCCAAGTTTAAACAATCAAAGTATAGAAAATACAGATTCAATTGAAATGGACAAGGTGGCATTTGAAAGCTTAAAATAAGTTGATCAAGTTTCAATTTTTTTATTAATGATCAGTTGTAAGTTCTAATTGTACGATAATGAGGTATAAAGTATATGCCAATATAATATGTTGGAGATTTATTAAATCAAATGTTTTTAGACTTTAATATAAACCATTTATCCATCAAACTTCCTTTGGACTTTTAATAAAATTAGTGCATCCTAACTTGTCTTGTATTTTGATTTTTTAGTTCAAGTTCAGGGTGGCTAGTTCAAATAAGATGGTATTGGAGCCAACAATTTGTAGCCATGCTTTCTAATGGATCTTACAGATTAACAGTTCCTAGCCAATCAAGTATGAGAATCGTGGTTTAACTGTGTATCTGTCATTATGACATTGATATTGAAATCAAGACAATATGCCATCCATCTGATCAACACGTGTGGGACCAACTGGGAAGTGCATGACCATGATTATAGCTTAATATTAAGCTTGGTAATTGTAAAAACAAAACAATCAAAACTTATAGGCTCAAAAAAATCAAAAATTTAAGACAATATCATCTACCTATCAAATCTGTAAGAGTTTCACCCTCACCATAGATGGACAGGAGGCTGCATAATTTTCTAAAAAAGAAATTTAATGACCCAAGCACTACCAATGGAAAAATATTGGACTTAGGGCACATCCTTAAGCAGTGGGTGGCCACCACCCCCAATATAAGCTCATCCTAACCCCAGATTAATGGAGCCCTTATCTCTTCATTATTACTAAAGTTACTAAGGCATATATATGCAAAATCAAGAGCCTATAATACAAAGTTTGTAAACAAATTATCAGATTGCAATCATAATTATAAAAGAGGCACAATAGATAAAATTTGATAAAGGGAAAAAATCCTGAGTGACTGAATTAATTGTCCTATGGATGCAACAATCAAGCAATCTTTCACTAATGAGACAACCCTGGAGGAGATCAGAGCAAAGTTCTTTGCATCTGAAAAAGTTGCAAAACCCCAAGTTGAAACGTTAGATACACATCCACTGTCAACTTTTAAATACTTAGAAAAAGCGTAAACCCTAAGCTATAACTCTGAAAAATTCTTGGCATCATTGGTGTATCTGGCTGCGTCTCAATTTTCATAGAAGTTTTCAAGACATCCCCCACCTCCACCTATTAATATAAAAACCAAGCACTCTTCCTATAGTAGAGAGCTGGCTTATATTGTATTTCCTTAGAAGATCAATAATTAAAACCAAAAAACTTAAGAATTTTATCAGTTTTATAAGATTCTGCCCTCCTCAAAGAAACAGCTGCAATTTATTGGGAGCCTCACTCATTGATCTCAGTGATAGCTGTGGCCATTTCCTTGGTGTTTTCAGTATTAGTACCCCTTAATGGGGAAGCTAAGAACTCACTTAAAAGGGCTATCACACCAACTACTCGCCCAAGAACACACACATGCTGATCCCCACCTCAAATCAATTTTATTTTATTTAATTGATGTAGACTGACCAGGGGATGGGCACTACCGGCAAAACTATAGTAGTAGGGAAGTAAAGAGAAGGTAATTTGTAAAAGTAAAACTATTTATATGCTCCAGAGTAGACGAGCTAATCCTGTTGTCAGCTGGTACCGCCAGTGTTTTGAGGACTGGGAAGTCTACTCCAGGGGGATCTCCCCTAGGATGATGTTAAAAATTGGGAGTTTACTGCTCTGACGATGAGTACCAACTGTTACAATTCTGGGTTCTTCACTGATTGATAGCTCCCAAATGTTAAATGCACAGGTTCTATATGTGCACAATTTGCGTTGTCTGATAGTATTTGATATTTAATTAATAATAGTATGATGACTACCATCTGTAGTTGAAAGATAAACCTGAAAATGGTCCAACGCAAGACTCAAAATACTGGTTATGTCAACTATAGGGACTTTTTCCCTTGTCCGCCTAACTTGATCCGCTCTCAGATCCAGAGTTTTACGGCCTTTCTTCTTGTAACACTGAGTCTGCTGAGATTCAAATCTTAATTCAGATTCTCTTCTAAGGATCTTCAATACTTACTCTTTATATGAAAAAAGAAGCTCCAATTATTGTATACAACAACAATAATTCACTGAAGATGAATAGAACTTAAAACTTTTATTATCTTTTTAATTTGAATGTTAATGTGAATGTTTTTATTAATGTGAATTATCAGGGAATTTATAGGGAAATTTTGGCGCCCAACCCTCAGTTGGCGCCTCATCCATGAAACGGCAGCCATTACCATTGAACTTAAATTAGACGTCTTACCAGCGATGCTCTTCTTTATCTGGTTAGGATTCCTCCATCAGACATCCTTGAGACCTAAAACGGACAGAGACAGAAAACGTGTCCCTAACATTTCCCGCTTGATCACAGCGAACCACTAATTTTGGCTAATGACCTGCTTAGATAATAAAACTATTTATTCATTATGGCAGGTCATGAACCAACTGATCAATACACTAGTTGCAGGTGGCATCATCACCTTGCAACTGCTAATTAAATTCTCGTTTGGTCAGTGATGAAAACAGACTGATCCCAATGGTACACCTGATAGTTAATCATAGATCAACTATCAGATGAACCCATTTCGTTGGCAACAATGACTGACGATATCTTAAACATTCACCTGGATTAATCCTCAACTGATCTGAACCTGGCAAATTACCTGAAATCACCCAAACATTATTAGCCCCAAAATTGTGGTCAACTGATATCCAATTCACTAACCATCAGGAATTCTCCCCTAGCAATCCACAGGTAATCTAGGAGGCTAAAAAGGTGGGCAAAAATCCCAACACATCCCCACTCTTGCCTAGATTTCCAGAGAGAATAGGATTGGGACAGGAGAATGCCGCCTTAGAATGGGTTAAATATTTTTTGGTCTCTAGTGGAACACAGCCAATCTGCACTCAACGCTTCTCAGGACAAACTTAAGCATGTGGTTCTCTTCCTTCTCTTCCTCACTTCCACCTCCTCAGAGTGTGGTCCTTATGACCCACTGTCATGACAGGTTAATCAATTTACTTGTGCCAATTTTACTCTCGGAAAGCTGGGTTTCCCATTGGTTGGGGCATATGACTCATTGTCATATTCAGGACCTTGGTCTGGCGTCCTTGATTTCCTTATCTCCCTTCTTGTCATTGACAGGAGGTTCCTACCATCAATGTTTGTCTCACAGAACAATTAAGAATGTTAAAATATATTTGCTCTTGTTATGTTATCTTAATAACTTTTTTAGCTCATATCATTCTTGCACCTTTTTCTGAAGAGCTTATCTCATTAATTTTATGATTGATTTTTCCAAAATTAGAGTTTAATTAATACTGAAGTAAACAATGTCTTCTATTATAAAAAGTCTGACATTCCCCTTCTCATCCAGCTCATATGTCAAATTCAGATTCTTGGAACCAGCTATTGGTCAACAGTCTGTTTGATAAAAATGATTGTCTCTTCCAATTGATGAATTGATCTGTGTGAAGAAACCTCTTCTATGGTCCCCCTAGGACCCATACTCACAGTCAAGCACCCATAGGCATTCCTTCCGCAGAACTACCAGAAATGGTATCCAACCCAATAAAACCAGAGTAGCGACTATCCCAAACAACTCATGGCCAATTCTCCATCTATCATCAATTCTCAAATTGGATTTCAATACTCTTCTGGATTTGGCTCCTTTCGCAGATACTCCTACTATCAACGTTGAACCTCCTAAAGCAAAGCCAACTGATATTAATTAGTTGTTTCTCACTGGATCTGACTTGCTTCTGGAGTTCCTTTTTTGACTCAGCCAATTTTATAAACCTGCTGTACTTTCAACCAAACTGGCCATTGGAAATCAAGAACATTTCAAGCTCACCTATGCAGAATTGAGGACTCAAGTGACCAAGCTCTTTCCATAGCTCTGAACCCCTATAATCTCACAAACATCCTAGATCGAGATGTTGTATCTTATGATCTTCATTTTGCAGGCCAAGTCCCTCAAAGATGGGCCCAAAAGCTTTCAGCCTCCCCCAAATTCCATCGCTCATTCAGTTTTCAAATTCAAGAGGCTCATAGTTGTCATCTTCAGGATGCTGTCCACTCCTTGCACAACTATCTGGTTTCTGGCTCTTCCCATTAGTACCACCCCCTTATGGCTCTGATTGGGGGCATGATCAGCAACCCCAGCATAGTATCACTTTCTCAATGTCAGCTCACATATCCAACGTTCTTGACGAAGCCCGTTGCAAGCACTCAAGACCAATATTACAGCTCTAGTGCCATATTGGTATTACTCATGGTTATTCGCCAACTGCATCTTTTTGTTCTGTCGTTCCCTACCCAATATGGAGTATCTCAATTTTTAAGTACCAACATCTCCATTTCTCTTCACCTTGTCACGTTCTCTCAGTGTTCAGCCTCCGCTCAACGAGCTTATCTTTGAGTAGGTAAAGCCTTGCTAGAGTACAAACTCAAATAGATTTTGATGGTCTATTCATCCTTACTATTATATATCCTCCCTCCCCCAAGAGGTGGCATAGGTGGAATTATCCCCAAGGCGAGGATAACCAATAAAAACTATAAAAGTATATGACTTTTTTGTGTATTTATTATTATTATTTCCCCTATATTTTATCATTCTTTTATTTTTTTATTTGATCTACTGATTTAAATATTAAGCATGGACTTGATTCAAAATAAAATTATCCAAGAGGTTCTTTATGGAGTAGGCGTCCATCACCATCTTGGTGATAATCTCAAATGGACCCAACCATGACACATCCAACTTGTTTCTTCTTTCAAAACCATGCATATCACAATATGCAGCTTCATTGCCTACGCGGTATTCAAATAACGCCTGTCAGTTATTATCATCCATTTTTTGCCTTGATTTTCTTCTTTAAGGTTTTATCAAATGCTTTCAATTGCATCTCAATCAGGATAATTAACAATCAGAGAAAGTACTGCTTGGCACTCATCCCCAATGTTGGTTCAACCACCATATATAGAATTGGCAGTATTGCGGCCATCCTTACATACAACAACTCAAATGGCAGTGTTCCCATTGCCGTATGGTGACTGATATTATATGAAAACGTCACCAAACTGAAGTTTGTTCCCATCTGAAAAGTTCTCTTACCAACCAGCTTCCTCAGCGTCGTGGCCAGCGTTCCATTGACTCATTCTTCCAGTCCGTTCATCTCTGGCTGGTAAAGTACTGACACAACTCCTCAGATCTTTATTATCTCATTCAACCTCAGGATCATGTGGGACGTAGAAATTGTTCCAATGTAGCTTAACAAGACTTGTGGGCATCATTGACAGTATACAACTTGATATAGGATAAACTTTGCAGTTCTTTTAGCATCCACTTTCGCCAGGGCCTTCATCTTGACCCATCTAGTCAGATAGTCAATTGCAACTATTATGTATTTGACTCCCCCTGTGCTCATGGTTAGTGGTCCTTTCATATCAATGGATACCGTATGCCAGGAAAATCCAGGGCGAACCAGTTAATATCCAGTTGTGTTCTTGTGGATTTTGTGCAACTGGCACTCCACACAGCAAGTCAGATAATCAGCTACGTTGTAGTTGATAGACTTCCAATAAATAGTACAGGCGAATGTGGTTGGTCATCTTCCTCAGGCTTCCATGCCCAACAATATTATGCGCAGCTTGAACAATTGCCACTTGTTATGACAGTCTTAGGAATAGTAATCATTTCTCGTTGATCATCTTAAGCACTTGTCCATCCTTGGTCTCAGTATTTTCCATCACTTTCCAAAACGCACCTTAGATCTCTCAGGGCTCATTTACAATTTCTTATCAACCATTTTCAGTAACAGCTCATCCGCTTGCTAATATACCACTTGACCACTGGTAAACTTGATAAGCCATCTGCATTCTGATGATAAAGCTCCTGCTTGGTGAACTATCTTATAGTCATAAGCCTAAAGCTTAATGCCATTTGAGCCCGATGTCCTTCCGGTTCTCTTAGAAAATGCAGCCAACACAGGGAGGAAAAGTCTATCAACACTTTAAAGTGCGTTCCATGAATATACACCCAAAGCTGCTTACAGGCAAAAATACCGCAAGCCATTCACTCTCAGTAATGGTGCAATTCTGTTCTGCTACTGATAGCATCTGGCTCACATAAGCTACTGGAAGCTCATCCCTTAGCTCATCTACTTGACTCAAGATGGCACTGATTGCCATTAATGAAGCATTGGTCTGTATTATAAATTTTTAATAAAAATTTGGATTTTTCAATATTGGAGAATCTATGAGATACCGGCGTAACTCATCAAAAAACTCTAGGCCTCTTCATTCCAAACGTATCCTTTCTTCAGGTCCTTCACCAAATGAAAGAGGAGCTTGGCGATTCTTGCAAAATCCCATATAAATTTTTAGTAGTATCCAACCATTCCAAGGAACACTTGGATATCTTGGACACTTCTCAGGATGGCCATCAGCTCTATGGCCTCAATCTTCTGGGCTTGCGGCTGAAGTCCACTAGAGATTATGACAATTTTCAGATATTCCAATTCTTTCTTGAAAAGTGGCACTTCCTCAGCTTAATCTTCAGGTTAGTCACGGACAGTCTTTTGAAGACTTTTTCCAAGTAGATTAAATGGTCAGTAAATATCCTAATGAACACATTTATATTGTCCAAGTACACCAGGACGCATGACAACTTCAAGTCATTTATTATGGCGCCCATGGCCCTCTGGAACGTTGAAGGCGTATTAAAAAGACCTTGGGGCATCCTAGTTGGTTGATACCGCCCCTGCGTAGTGAAAATCGCGCATTTCTCCAGGTCTTCTATTGGAAAATTAATTTGCCAATATCCTGCTATTAGATCCATCGTGGAGAAACTTTTGCTTCTTTCAATCGATCTAGAGCATAATCAATTTGGGGGTAGTAAATACAAATCTTTCTATATTATTTTTTCAGCTTCTGATAATTGAACACCACCTGATTAGAGCCAACCTTCTTCTTCACAATCAGAATAGGGATCGCCCAAGGACTTGACGACGGAACTAGACGCCCATGCTTCACTAGTTTGCTGATCTCTTCTTCCACTACTTCTTCAGCTGCTTTTAATTGTCATATTAGTCTCATTCTTATTAGTAGATTTTCCCCAGTGTTGCCCTTATGGATAAAAATCCTCACACATCCCAAATTATGCTCATCCTGGGAAAAGACTTCCCAATACTTTTAAAATATTTGAGCACCTCCTCCTTCTGTATTTCCATCAAGTCAGCATATTCTCTCAATCAACCAATAGATTAATACTCTTAGCCACCCTGGCCAGTAATCCCATCTCATTGAGGGTCCCAAAATCATGGAATATCCTCAATTTTGCCATTGGGATTAGATGGACAAATGTAATGATCTGATTCTTCTTGATCTTCATTCGTTTTTCACTCAAATTAGCCAGGAAAACTCGAAGTTCTCCATGACCTGGCATAACTATTCCAGGAGCCACCCAAGGCTCTACTCTGGACTTCTTCCAGGGGCTGCTGACTTCTCCATACAGCAGCTCATGTATCTCCAACATCAATACCATGATGACTATGATCTGAGATCCTGGCGGCAAGGTACTCAAATTTTGATTCACAACAGAATTCCCAAATTTTCCAGGATTTCTGTTGGCATTTCTTGTCATTTTCGTCCAACCAATTGGTAGCAAATCAGGTTAATGCCATCATTGTAGATCAGTTTAATAAATTTTTTCTCCTGGTCAGTGGAGTTTCCACATATCTCTGATAAACTAGTGGTAACGCTCGATCCAATATAGTCAACGTATTATCTCTATAGTTGCATTTAACTCTATACTTTATTAGAAACTCAGTCCCAATCAGAGTTTCATAGTTTTGGTTGGCCAAAACTATTGCTGGGTTGGATTCCACTAAAGATCCAAATTAGAGTGGTAAAGCGCTATACGCTCCACAGGAGATGGTTGTGTTTGTCCTGGAAGTCCCATATTCTTTCCTATGCTCCAAATCAGGTGAGTTTCTCATCTTCTTCATCAGCTTGATTGAGACAATATTGATAGGTGCTCTACTGTCAATTATTGCCCGTACTCATACTTGATTAACCAGTATATCAATATATGTGCACTCAGAATATTGTAAAATGGTGTTTACTGAGTGTATAGCAGCAGTATTCTCCAAATTGAGGGTGTGAATAATTTATAAAGACAGATAAGGAAATGATTCCTTAATCACGCTAAGGGGGATAGAAAGGTTTGCCTCATCTAATCTGACAATGACCAGATCTTACAGATTTTCTGAAAATCAAATATTGTCTGCTAGTTGTCACACATATGGGCGAGCAACCCCCTTGATTTTTTCAGGGTTGATCTCCTTTGCTCCAGATCTGGTTACTGCGTTGACATTTAAATTGACCACTTGATAAAGTTGGACCAGTGCGTCATCATTAAAAAATATCACTAATGTCAATTTTTTCATTCAAGATATAGGAGGAACAGTTTTAACTGCAGCTCTAGACTGTTCCCCATCTAGGGTGTGGGACCTTTTCCCAACTAATGTGTGGGTTTGGCTTCTTTGGCATAGACCACATTGATCTTTTTCTTTGGCTTCTTGCTATAGCATTGAGTAGCAAAGTGTCTCTTCTCTCTGCACTGATGACAACGCTTGTCCTTATTATCTGTCCACTTAAACAACTTGGGCTTTTTTCCTGGTTTAAGTCAATTGTTGGACTCCTTAGAATTCTTAATCGCCTTTGTAGGATTCGAATTTTGAACTGGACTCAGCTTGAAGCTTTGAATGGGGGCCTCAAATGTGGCTCCTAATATCTTCAAATGATCCACCATTTGCAAGGTGGTAATTTTGGTTGCAAACACAGAAGACATCATTCAATGTAAAATGTGATAGGGCCAAAGGGCCACTTGTAATGTTATCCATACATCAAAATCATCCAATACTTTTGCTTTGACCAAAATCTAAAATTCTTGATAGAATCATTTGAAAAACTTGCTAAGGATTCATCCTTCTGGAATTGGATTCCCATAAATTCCTGTTTGCGTTCTGACATACGCGTGGGACTTCTAAATTATTTTATTATGGCAGCCTTGGCCTCTGAGTAAGACCAGCTATCCCCCTCTATATGAGGTAACACCAAATTGTAAAAGTCAGTGTCTAAACAGTTTATCACCGTCAAAGCTTTCTGGCAATTGCCAACCTGAACATTGTCATGTCAAACAATCGGAGGAACGCAAGGACATTAAGCTGATTGAATGTGAGTAATTTTGCTTAACTATAAATTCCTCCGAAGTTTCTCTAGCCACCACTCTAAGTTTGGCTACTCAACTGACTTGAAAAGTGATTTTGGGGGTCATCTTCAAAATGGCTGTAAATGAGGTCAGCATATTTCTTGTAATTGTTGACTTCCCAACTGGAGTTCTTGGGGTCCTTTCTTCAATATCAGTCGTCACATAGGGTTCACTTTCACATCTATGAGTCTTCAATTCTTTGACTTGCTTCACTAGATGCTCTATATCTGAGCTGAGTGAACACAAACAAATGTGATCCGCCTTGCATTCAATTTTAAGAAGAAAAATTCTTGAACTAGATCTCCTTATTTCTTATTTAATGACGTTACTTTCCCTAGTAACTTATTGCCAAAATTGGAGACATCTTTGACTCCTTTTTCGACCTTGGTAACTCTCTCCTCCAAGGCAGCAAATTCTCAATGATTGGATCTAGTACTAAAAAAAAATTTCTCAATGATTGGCAGGATTAAAGGCGTTCTTGTTGACAGTTGCCAACTCTGTCCAAAGTTTTATTAACTCATCTTTGTATGACATCTTTATTGGCGTATCTTAATCAACTACTCCTATAGTGAGCATCAATTGTTAAAAATTGGGAGTTGGCTGCTTTGATGATGAGTACCAACTGTTACAATTCTGGCTTCTTCACCAATTTGATAACTCCCAAAAGTTAATTGCACAGGTTCTATATGTGCACGATTTGCATTGTCTGATAGTATTTGATATTTAATTGATAGTAGTATGATGACTACCATCTGTAGTTGAAAGATAAACCTGAAAATGGTCCAACGCTAGACTCAAAATTCTGATTATGTCAACTATAGGGACTTTTCCCTTGTCCGCCTAACTTGATCCGCTCTCAGATCCAGAGTTTTACGGCCTTTCTTCTTGTAACACTGAGTCTGCGGAGATTCAAATCTTAATTCAGATTCTCTTCTAAGGATCTTCAATACTTACTCTTTATATGAAAAAAGAAGCTCCAATTATTGTATACAGCAACAATAATTCACTGAAGATGAATAGGACTTAAATTTTTATTTTCTTCTTAATTTGAATGTTAATGTGAATGTTTTTATTAATGTGAATTATCAGGGAATTTATAGGGAAATTTTGGTGCCCAACCCTCAGTTGGCGCCTCATCCATGAAACGGCAGCCATCACCATTGAACTTAAATCAGACGTCTTACCTGTGATGCTCTTCTTTATCTGGTTAAGATTCCTCCATCAGACATCCTTGAGACCTAAAATAGACAGAGCCAGAAAATGTGTCCCTAATCGTTTCCCACTTGATCACAGCAAACCAACCATATTTGGCTAACGACCTTCTTAGATAATTGGACTCTTTACCCATTATGGCAGGTCACAAACCAACAGATCAATTTACTAGTTGCAGGTGGCATCACTCACCTTCCAACTGCTCATTAAATTTTCAATTGATCAGTGATGAAACCCAACCAGTCCCAATTGTACACCTGATAGTTAATCATAGATCAACTATCAGATGAACCCATTTCGTTGGCAACAATGCCTGACGATATCATAAACATTCACCTGGATCAATTCTTAACGGATCTGAACCTGGCTAATTACCTAAATTCCCCAGACATTATTACCCTGAATTTGGGGTCACCCAATATCAAATTTACTTGCCATTGTAAATTATTCTCTAGTAATCCACAGTTAATCTAAGAGGCTGTAAAGGTGGGCAAAAATCCCAACGCATGGACAAGTGTAATGGAAAGGATCTGCATGTTATACCATATTGAGATTATGACTCAATAAGTCTTTGTTGCCTTGGCTTCATGTAGCCGTATAGCCAATCCTGGAAGTGTCCAAATAACTGTAGATGGAATATGTTAACTATCCCGTAGATTGTTGGCACTGTCACTTTGAAGGCATCTAGTGAGACAGTGTTTATGGTCTACAGTAATATTGTCATGGAAAAAGTAAATAAAATTGAGACTGGCCTGTCAGTTGGGTGCGTGAGCACCGAGAAAGCAACCCAGAATGCTAGTGGCATTGCCCTCTAAATGACTTTATAGTGATCAGGAAGAGAATTTAATAAGGAGCTTTAACTAGAAACCACTGCAGCCAACATCCTAACTAACAACTAGACTGTAGCCACCGGTGTGGTAGCAGATTTCACCTTAGATAACTTTTCAGGAGCTACGAAGGTCCCATGATGCACTGAGGAACTACTGGGTGAAAAACGAACGGTGAGGTTACATAACATCGTCCTGCGGGGAGAGATGATCTGCAATAATAATGTGACTTCTTACCGCCAGAGGAAGTCCATAAACGGGGATATCTTCAACAGGCCACTTTCCTAGTATCCCCATTCAATAAGAGGGGTCAGCAGCGCCATCTCAATAACCACTAGAGCCCAGTTGTTATGCAGCCCTATTAACATAGTTCTGGGTTAGTGGCAGTGACAAACACAGAGAAGATTTTACAACTGAAAAATTTAACTATAAAAGGGATTATGTTTATTGCAAACAAAATTTTTAAAACTTACAACAACTTTACCAGTGATTGATGGTTGCCTAAGTCCTAGGGTCTTGGGGAATAACTGGGAACACATGAACAAAGGTATTATAATTCTAACCGATTTTTGGCAGAATGAGATCTCACAACCAACTTGACGCTGAATAAAACTACCGCTGGCCATCCAACTCTCATTCAAATTTCTCCACTAAATTGTTCCTCCCACCACAATTTCGCTTGGACGATCAGTTTTGCTTTGTTCAGTGGGCAACTGGAAGCACCCATGGCCAGGCCACGGGGCCCCAGTCTCATTGGGTATTGAAGGGATTTACCTTCTCAATTTGACTGGAATCAGACCCCTCAATTTATCATGATATTTCGCCTTTCAGTGGAACATATAATTGCCGCTGGAGTTGGACCCCTTGATCAATTTAAAATTTTCACCTCTTCAGCGGATCCTGAAGTTGTTGCTGGGGATAAGTGCTTGTCACTGCCTTTCAGCCGCCGTCCTCTCGCCACTGCCACCTCCATGAACACTCCCTATAGCTGGAGTAGTTCTTGTGTGGTCAGATAGGGGAAAGAGTGCAACCTTGAGAGGTTACGCCGTCACCCACCTCTCATCCACCACATGAGCTAATTTCTCACTGGGTGATTAGGGGGATGGCCACCTTCTTGGCCCTTTTTAGTACAAAACGTGAATTCCTCATGATCAAGGCACAGGGAGTGCTCCCCCGGACTTACAGCTCTGGTTACTATGAGAGAACGGAGCATGGGTGTATTAAGGTTCAAGATGAAGTGCAAAGAGGCATCTTGAAATTGATAGATACTGGTTGGTATGAACTCTAAACAAGCGTGCTACCTCGCGACATATGGCTCTTGATAACGGGCATACTTCAAGGTGGTGGTGTAAGGTTCAATTCTCTTTACACACTGCACATGTAGCATGGGAGGTGTTTTAACGGTCTGCTGTTCTGTAAGTTTGTCTGAGGCATCACCAGGTATTGGCTCTGATCCAGGTTTGGAGGAGTGGGTGGTGATGAGCCTCCATATTGCTTTTTGTGTTGAGAAGTCATAGGGGATATCCAAAGCATCAGATAGTCAACTCTTGCAATAACTTGGCTTGTAATTCTAAGTGTTTTCCCAAAATGAGTTGGCTCTTCTTCCCAAGTGTGAAGCACGTTTTGGAACTTCCCCTTCCCTGGCTTATGCCCGTTATTGTGACGGTCCATCCTGAATGTTTGATAGTGAGGAAGAGGCGTTTGAAATTATTTGAGGTCCCTTGTGGGCCAGCAGCATTAGTGTGGGACACGAGGTATGAGAGAAGGCTGGATGGGTTGTGGGGGTTGGACACTTTGAGTGCTTGCGCAAAGTTGGCTTAGGCTGCTATGAACCAATGTTGGCGCGGTAGGTCCAGGACTAGGACTTTCTCTATCCAGTTTCCTAGTATGCGGTTTGCTTGTCCTTAAAGTCTATTAGACCCATTCTCTCACTTAAGCGTGGGCCATAGTGCAGCTCCATGCGTACTGGTTGGCGGGATCCTAGCCACAACCATCCTTGATAATGGCGCGCACTGAGGAGAGAAAGGAGGGTGAGAAGGGGATGGCGTGTGAAGGGAACCAGAGGATTGGGAGGATTAGTGAGTTTGCGACTGTTATGTGCCCTGTTAACCCAAGTTATCTTCCTTTGATGGAGACAATGCAACTTAAACTTCTTTGTGACAGTTTTTTCTCTATTGTATCAGTAGCATATCCGCATGCTTCCAGACACATCCCAAGGTGGAGGATGGGGTTGGGGGATGGGAGTGATGCAAAAGGCAAGATGTGGGGGTTAATCTTTCGTATGTGTCTTGGTGGTGATGGTGTTGTTGTCCAGTGTGTCCTGTATTTGCCTAGCATGATAACACTGAACTTATTTTTGTTGAGTGTCGCGTTTCACACTGTGGACCATTACTTCAGGAATGTACTAAGTAGCCGGAAATCTTTGTTACTGGCTATACAAGCCATGCAGTCATCTGCGAAGGCCAGTATCTTGACTGCTGGCTGGCCTTGTACTATGATGCTAGCTAGGCGTGAGTCAGCTACGCATAGAGATAGATCTATGCTGAAGTTGTAAAGCAATGGGCTGAGAAGATCCTCTTGTTTGAGCCCTCTATGCAGTTTGTTTGGGTCAGTGAGGAAGCCAGTGCTATACACAGACATGGAGGCTGATTCTATGAGCGGCATTGCCCAATTTATGAATCTTGATGGGAGCTTAAACGTATCCAGACACTCCTTTTAAGTAGGGCTAGCTGATGTGGTCGTATGCTTTTTCCTGGCCTAGGTATACCAGGGCACCATTGGCTTTGGATTAAGAGATATTGGCAACGGTGTGGATTTTAGTCCAAATTATTCTTCTGGGTATAAATCCAAACTGGTTAGGAGACAGGACTTTGGCTCCTATTTTGCCCAGTCTATTGGCAAGAATTTTTGTTAGGAGTTTTGTGTCTGTATTAGTAAGGGCAATGGGACGCCGATTGACAGGTCCAAATTGTCACCCTTATTGAAGAAGGTTATGGCATAGGCGTCATGGCTTCCTGGCAGAAGGCGAATGTCCATTAGGTACTTATTCATGGATGCCAGGAGGAGCGGTGCCATGTTCTGGAAATAATTTTTATAAAATTCATAGGTTATCCCATCAGGCCCTGGGCATTTCTACGCGGCGCACTACACATCATGTCCCAGAGCTCTTCTCATATGATTATTTTAGTTAAATTGTTCTCAATAGTACACTATCAATTTTAGTTCTTTTATGAATCTTTTATTTTTTGGGGGAGGGGGTCAGTTGGGGTGTCTCAGTATAGATTTGAGTAGAATTTGTATATTTTGTTTGATTCATCTTATAAGTTAGTTGCAACAGTGCTGTATTCTTTTTTGACCTGTGTGCATGCAGGTTACTTGCCTTGGGAGTGGAATTGGCAGAAGAAGTGTGTCAAGCTTTCTTGCCTTCTTTTTATGAAGTAATCTTTTTTCAATACATAAACTGATGCTGGTGTTTGAAGATGAGGGCGTTAGGCAAGCATATATTTCCGCCCATCTTCACCCCATATATGACTATAGCCAGTTTTTAGAGTATCGAGCTTGAGGTGGTCAAGTTCAACCATATTGCGTCTAATTGTGGCTATGTTGACTTAGTGTTTTATAAGGAAAAATGTCATATTTTGTTTATTAAGTTAAAGATTTAATTCTTCCTAAGTCACAGTGTGGTCCAATAAGGATTTGGGTTGTAGATTTGGGGCCACAGTTACACTATCAACCTAATTAGATAATTTGTGTAGCTTTATATTTTCCATGTGGATTGTCCTCTGGGTTGACATTTGTACAGGTATGCCGGTTGCATTCAAACGCACTGAGACTAGTCAATGGTCAGAAAAATTAAGTTTATGGTTGCAAAGTTGGATATAGCTGGCCGGTGAGATATGGAAGTTTATAATGAGGTCAATTCTGCTTATTGAGATGAGCCTGCCCTCGTGCACATGGGATCAAGTCATGCTAAAGAGGAAGTGTGCTCCTGGAGGAGTGTGTCATATAGACTGAGGGATGCCTTCATAGCATGGAGCTCAATGTGCCTGAGAGGGTATCCCACCAGCGTGGGCCATCAGTATGTGAAGGGGTCAGCCAAACAGTTTAAGTCGCCAAGCATTAGGGTGTTGAGGGGATGGGGAATGTTATAGTTTCTAAGAATTTTCTAGTTTTAGCTGGGGTGCTTAGCGCATATATGATTTTCTATCAAAGATGTCTCGTCCTGCAAGGAGATCATTGCTATCATGATGCAACCATGTAGATAGGCGTCAAATTTTGTAATTTTTCATGGTTGCGCACAACCACCCCACTTTAGTTTGTCCATACCAATTGAGTTGGTGTTATCCTGTTTGAACAGGATCCTCCTTCCCCTTGTAGAAAGTGGGTTTCTTGGAAGGCCAAGATGTCTACAGGTGCTATTGCAGTAAGTCTAGCTTTTTTAGCTTGGGACAATTGAGCTCTGAATCCTGTAATGTTCAGCGTCCCTGTATCACTGAGGTGCCCGTGGAGCCTCAGGAGCGGTTGGGAGGGCCATCTGACCCTTCCCCTTTGCACCATTGGCGATATTGGCTCCAGGTGATGGGGCCATTCCTTCCTGTGTGGTTCAGGCTCTTTTACGTGGGGGTTCCTGTACAGTTCTTACCTGAGGTTGATTTTGCATTAGATTGTTTCATCAGTGTTTCGTGATGTTCCATGATGACATGTGTTTCTCTCAGTGGTTTCAAAATTGACCCTTAAGTGTGTGGATCCAGACTGCTTGTAGTCTGTGGATTCAAATTGTTCAGTAAAATTTGGGTATTCTATTAGTATCTAGATTTTTGGCATAACTTTGAGAATTATGTGTTCCTGTGTTGGCTGATGTGATCGGTTGGCACGAGCAATCTCCTCCATATCTTATTGGATTTGGCTGGGGTTGATGGAGGAGGATGCAAGTGATGCTTCCGTGGCTGCGGCCCATTTTTGGGCCTTCTGTGCAATCTTGTACGCCTTGAATGATACTGGTTCTATGATTTTATACTGCTTGTACTTTCTACAGAGGAAGGCGTGGTTGGTGTCTACAATTTTCGCAAAGTCCTCATTGTCTTCGTCCATCATGTCATTGCATAAATCAGTGACCATTAGGCCATCCTTTACTAGAAACGCGTGGATCTTGGCTTAGGGCACTACAATGGTTGCAGATAGGCAGTGCGCTTTCAGCGTGACGTGGAACACCTTTGAGATACCTCCATCTGGAAGGTGGAAAACTGTGGTGCAAGGGATTTTGGTGAGGTCCTTAAGTACCTCAGGGAGTGGGTTTATGACAGCGAGTGCCTTATCTGTGCACAGGTTTAGCATCAGGTGGAATCGTGCATCTCAGATTGTTTTATCTTACCACAGCTGGTGAGATCAATGCAGAGTTTTTCCTCGATTACTTTTGAGGGAGGTTTCTTGGACGTGAGTTGAGTGAGATGAACAAAGTTTTTGCTTTGTTACATCTAGTGCAAACAGTGTGCACAACACGTTCACCTTTTGGGAGGTCAATCTCGATGCAGACTTTTGCAGTTTTGTCTGCATCATCTTCAGTTTCAAAGACCATATCAATCCATCTGCGTTGGATCGTGTGGGTGGTTACATACACAGCGTGGGTAAAAATGGTGGCCTGTGCCTCGCCCACTTTCTACCACAGGGTAAGTGATTCAACCCCTAGGTAGATGCGTAGCCCGTGTTCTACTGGGAATAGGGGTTGAGAGCATTGGATTTTCAAATAGGCGTTTTGTTTGCTTGTAAAATTAACAAATCCCTATGGTGTCTGGGTTTGTGGCTCTTTGCGCCATGTTTCCTGAACCAGCTCCAGGGCATTTCTTACCCTTTGATGAAATCTCATTTTGTCCATTGCCCATTACTGCTTTCACCCAATTTAGATTTGTTCTATTGTTATTGCTCATCTCTCCTATGCGATTATAAAATTGTCCATTTGTACTGATTCTTTATATACAAAAAGTGATGGTTATGAGAAAGAAAAACCCTCACCACCTCAAATCAAACATCTAGATTCCCAAAACAATCTTCCAAACCCAAAATGTAATTGTAGAATTTTATGTCAGATCTTACCATCAAAAATGATGCTGGTGAATTTTAAATCTTTAATATGGTGGCTGCACCCCATCATCAGGTGCACGCCCAGGCCAAACTCAACATCAAGCCTAAACCTCACTCAGAATAGCTGAATTAGCTGCCCCAGCCAAATAAAAAGCATCTCCTATCATGAAAGGCATGTGTAAAATACTGCCAATTCTTAGCTGAGTGGTCAGTACATAATTGATGTTTATAGTTAACGCCTTCTTCACCTGCCCCAATTGGATCCTACTCAAAAATTCTCAGGACAGCGACGTTGGCGGACTGTGAATGCTATTGTGAATACTGGAGTACACACAATGGAAGTCACACCTTTCTTTGGCACATTGTATGTCTGATATAATAACTCAGCTACTCAATACTGTGATAATGTCAATGCCTGAGACCCGTTGAACTTGAACCAGTAAAGAGCCTTAAGAAGCTTAGACGGCCTTATGCGCGCCCTCCTGACATGTTGTTCAAGGGTTATGCTGATCAGAGCCATTATGCAAGTACTTCTCGCCAAAGCAGCACATCTGTTCACCCCCTTGAGCTCCCAAGCATGAATTGTGATTGTAATAGGACCTACCTCCTGTCCTTAAGATTAAGTAGCCCACCAGGTGTTAAGTTTTCTGAATAAACTTAAACTGTGAGCTACCATAATGGGAACTATGGATGCTTCCAAAGAATAGATTTTGATGGCTCTGCGTGTCTCCTTGCAAAGAGAAGCAAAAATGTGGGCCTGCACCCTAATTTATCTGAACTCTCATCTAGGGGTGGCCCCAATCTCTTTTTTCACAATTTTTGTCAATAATAGTCACCCCAGCGTCAAGGCCTAAACTCCTATTATTATTAATTCACCAATGGGCTCTCGCTTCAAGTTTAGATAACCAAATTAAGGCTTTCCAACAGCTAATTGATTCCATCCAACTCACAGAGGATATCACCATTGTTGCTTTCTGGGACTCCCTCAACCAGGCTATGGGCTTTTTTGGATATTTCCCATACCACAGCTCATTTAAATTATGCCAGATCTGCATTGCCCATTAGGTGATTCACTTTAGTGGATGAGCTATCATAGGATAATACTTTATTATTGGAAATTTTCCTAGCAGAATATTAGCTAATCCACCAGGATTTGATTCCGCTGGTATTTGATCTGCCAGATTAAATAATGGTTTGTAAGGGATGATCCTGACAATAATTTTAATTATAAATTTTGATTGCTGATTTTTAGTGGCATTTCCATTATATTACTTGATTTAGTTTTGTCACCAATTAACTTAGGGAATTTATTAGTTGCTGAAGCATAAAAACACTTCTGTTAGCAACTTGCAATTAACCTAATTAGGTTAATTCGCTGATATCATAATTCTAGATGATTAAATTTGATGGAGGAGGGACATTCTGAATATGGTTGCAACAAGGAAGGTAATCTGTAAGCGATGGTAGCCGTCTCCCCAGGGAGGTGCCAATGTGATAGTTGGCGTTGGATTCCCTATAAATTTCCTTGACTGGAATAAAGTAAAGCAAACATTAAAATATTGAATATTTTAACAGTTATACATTTTATTGTAATAATTACTGTTGAGATAAGAGCAGAAGGATTAGATTTTATTAGTTATAGTATTGCTTGTAAAGTGTCTCGCATCTCTGCAAGAAGGGTTAAATGACAAGGATCCTAAAGTTGTTTATTGAATAGATTGGTTGTAAAAGCTCAACTAAGGCGATAATCTCCATATTAACTCCAACTCATTTATTTTAATATCAATAATCTGGCTGAATGCCATACCAGAACCTGTGCGGTAAACTTAAGAGCTGAAGCGAGCTTCTCAAAAGTTTATATTTGGTGCTCACTACAGGGATCAGTTGATTTTTAGGACAAATCCACAGAAGAGATTATCAGCACGATGTCATTCAAGGCTGAACTTTGGAAGCTGTGGATAAATTAAAACCATTAGCCATACATTCTGTGCTCAGCGTCACAGGCCAATTTTATTACTTTGGAGGAGTATGAGATGAAAGCCGAGGAGGGAATTGAAAAAGTCAAAAAGGTCAATAATGAACTATATGGGAAGGTCACCTCACTGAAATGGAAGGAGCATGAATGAATCAGATAGAGTTTATTTTTGAAAACTGAACATGAAGCGGATAGAGAATTCTTCTGCCAGATGCAGGAGGACATGGCGCAGATGCTAGAGCAAATGAAATTTTCAAAAAATCACAAGTGCAAACGCGCCCTGATAGAGGCGAATGGCGCCAGTAACAATACACATGGAAATCAAGTCAGAAAAGAAAGAACACCAAAAAAATGCTTAAATTTTTCACTACAATTTAAGAGAAAACTCTTAAATTACATCTTTTAAAATTTTGTTTCCAGTTCAGATTCTACTGCCAGCGTAGTGATAAAAGAATTTTTAAATAATCCAAAATTACCCATATTTCATTGTGATAACGCACCAGCGTTTTTCCACTTATTTGAAATAACGATGTTTAGGTATGAGGACTGACAGAAAGCAGCAACCCTTGTGAACTGCTTGAACACTGAAAGTCAAAACCTGGTGTTGCCATAAACTCAACGGGAATAAAAGGACCTACAATGAAGCCAAGGAAGCCATAATGTCTGAGCTTGGAAGTCCTACGCGGATGGCCAACTGTAAACAGGAGTTTATGGGCATTCAGTTCAGAAAGGATGAAACATTGGCAGCTTTCACCAACCGATTTTTATAGGAAATACAAATCCTGGCCAGTGCAAAAGTGATATATGATTTTAATGCGCGCATAGAAATGCAAGAAGCACTTCAGCACTACCAGATTTGCATCACACTATGGCGTTGGAGCTTGTGAACCAAACTTCTACATCACAGATGGTGGTTCATCTCAATATGTTAGGAGCAACGTTTGAAGCACCTAATTGAACCTCGAAATCATTCAGACCAAAGCTCAGAATACCATTAATTCTCTGAGTTTAATCATGAACAGTAGAATCAGATCATAAAAGAAAATATCTCCTAAGGACATAGTTGAGCGGATACAAACCAGATCCACTGTGGCCAATGTGGAAATTTTTGGGCATGTAGTTGCTCAATGTTGGGATAGAAAACCTAGAGAACAAGTAAATTTGGTTCAGGCTACTGAGAAAGAAAATGGATAAGATTTAGGAAAAGGGCCAACAGTCCAAATAAGGAACATTCTAGCACTGAAATTAACCCTTTTCCACCTGATAAACTCAATGTTGACTCAGATGTTTTTAATTCACTTGTAGACAAAGACACGCCTGATCCGCTCTACCAGGTGGTGTTAAAACTTTGGGAGCTAGTGACTTGATTGAGCACCAGTTGATAAAGTTTAGGATTTTTGTTTCTTTCTGAATGTAACTCGCTTCAGCTCCCTTGTTCAACTGCACAGGTCCCTTGTATGTGCTTTGTTCAATTTATTAATGATAGAATATAACGGGCAGTATTAGTATGAAGACTACTACTCTAGCTGAGCTGATAGCCAAGATAGTAATTAGGTTCAACGCCAACCTGGTCTGTCCTAATATTAATTCGTCTGGAATTGGAGGGTATTTTTAAATTTTGACTGGTAGAACTTTTCCTAGGATAAGGTTCAGAGGTTCTTCTTACTTCTCATTACGCAGAGTCTGCAGATATCAACAATTTCGAGATTCTGATATAACTGGATGATAAGCCCTGAAGAGCTATGGCGGAATGTTGAGAATTTGCCAACTAGGATGTTATTTACGAGTATTTGAGCGCCTTAAGAAGAGGCAATATTGGGATTTAACAGATTATTGGATCGGCTACAAAAAGGTGGTAAGGCGATGTCAACATTTGATATATAAATTAGATAGCCTCGAACTAAGGCAATAGAGAATTGAAGAATACCATCCTGAAACCAATGAGATTCAGTAAAATAGTATTGTCTACTAAGAGAATGGTATCATCTAAATTTGCTGATACTTAAGCTAGATGGGGCGATTAAAAAGAAGTTGTTAATAAATAAGAGAGTGTGGAACAGCGAAAAGTTGCTGTATTTATTAAAATATATAGAAGTGTTATCAGGGCAATTGCTCCTGCTTTATTATATTTCCCAGTGTGTTTGGAGGACTGACAATCCCCATATTGTCCATCTGTTTTTTAGTGAGTTTCACCTGTGTGACCCTTATGGCATATCCAGAGGTATCACCCAAAATTATAACATTGGTGCTTACTACATGGCGTTCTGCTGGTTGGTGCTAGAGTAGCTGACAGGTTAGTGAGGAGATGGTGGGGATATGAGAAACCAGCTGAGTTGAACTCGCTGGTGCTTTTATGTTGCTGGCTTCCACAAAGATTTATATAAAATATTAAAATAGAGCGCTAAAAAAATTGGATTTTTATTTTTTTATTATAAGCGTGGTGGTAGAATGAAAAGTGATCCTTTTCAAATATTTGACTATCAGTATTTAACTGATTTCAAGGTTTAGATGGAATTTGTGGATAGGTTTGGAATATCTTCAAAGCTTCCAATTTAGGTAATATGGGTTTCAATCCTATCAGATCTTGGGAAATAAGAGTTGTTTTTACTTAAAACAAAGGTTGGGGCTTTATGCAGAATTTACCCATGTGGTAAAGTTTTGATGTACCACAACAAATCAACACTAGAGAAATTACTTTCACCTTGGGGGGCCTCCACCACGCCTATAAAGGGGTGTGGCCCCGCATAGGTGTTGTAAAGGACTTGGTGATGGTAGGGGAGTACCTTCTGATGTTTTCCCCAGGGTCTGTCAGGGGGTCAGAGTAATATGACCATAAGATTTTATAATTGGTGCCCATTAAGGCTTCAAATTGGTGTTACACCGATTAAGGGGGTTCCACCAAGAATTGGCCAGGGTCTTTTGGACGATATCCTCATTAGCATTGTTTTGATTAAAATTAGAATTGCTTTCAATGACATCAGAAAAATGTAAATGCCCAAATTTTCCCCTTTTTGGCTGAATTCAACCTACCACATTCATATTTTTCAGCTTGAAGGCAATTGTACGACATCACCCCCTTCAAGAACGTTGGGGAGAATAAGGCCGTAGAAATTGTCCATGTATCTTATTTATGGTAGCTCCAGAAGCGAGGGATTTGATCAAGTACACATCCCCTCGCTTATATGTAATTGAAAATGGCCCTTCCCAGATGGACCTGAGTTCCTCCCTTCTAGGGGTAATGTGATTATGATAATAAAGTACTAAGTCAGATACTTGGAAAGAGGGAAGATGGGCCTGGAGCTCATTTGCAGCTTGACCCTCTTTTGTGACTGTCTTTGCTAAGTTGTTCATTACCTCAAATTGTAACTGTATGAAATGCTGGGTTAACTTTTTCATAGCTTGCTCAGGATTAGTCTTGTCAGTGAAGATATCTTTGGCAAGTAAATATGGAACTCCAGGTTCTCTCCCATACAATACTCAGAAAGGTGACATTTTAAGGATTTATTATAGCTGATGTGGTATGCCATGAGGGCACTTGATAAGTGCTGATTCCAGAGGAAGGGATCTGATGTAGCCATTTTCTATAAAATAGAAACAAGCGTCTCATTTGTTCTTTCCACTGTACCATTGGTTGAAGGATTGTAGGGGGCGGAAAAGAGCTGTTGAGTGCCCATGGAAGTTGCGAGAATCTTCACCACTCAGGAGGTGAAGTTTCTACCATTATCGCAGAGCAAAACTTGGGGGCAACCATGTTGGGTAAAGATATGTTGGTGAAGGAAAGTGGCCGTGGCCTTAGCCATCTGAGCTGGGATAGCCACTGCCTCGACCCATTTGGTAAAATGATAAATTCCAACTAATATAGATCGATTTACACCTGTAGTTTGGGTAAGAGGGCCAACCACATCGAGACTTATTGTGTGGAAATGCTGTTGAGAGGTGGTAGGCTGGTATTGAGACTTTAATTTAAAAGTGGACTGCTTCTTACATGTTAAGCAGGCGTCCAAGACTTTGACAGTGGTCTCCATGATTCCCTCCTAATAGTAGCGTTCTTTTACCCACTCATAGGTTTTCCACACTCCACTATGTCCTAGGAGGGTATGAGATTTCATAATGACAGGTACTCGCTCTGAAGGTCGGAGGTAGGGTAACCAGTTCAATCCCACTTTCTTGTATAGATGGCCTTTATCCACCTTCGTGTTATGGGAAAGATAAGCTAGCATCTTCTGTACTGGCTCACCTTTATCAGCCCATGCGTCAGGAGTCATAAGGAGATCGTGTAGTCTCTCAGCTTCAATATTGTCTAAGTGAAGAACAGGAAGCCATTTTAATATCTACATTCATGTGGTGCGTTACTGCCTGATGTTCAATGGTCATATCATATTGCTGGAGCTTCAGAGCCCAGCGAGCCAACCACCCCATGGGGTCCTTTATATTTTACAATCACACAGAGAGGCGTGGCCAATGATTACTTTGAAGGAGACCTATATAGGAAGGGTCAGTAGTGTTTGATGGCAAGCAGGACAGCCAAAAACTCCTTCTCTGTGACGCTGTAGTTACGCTCAGCTTTAGAAATCATTTTACTTGAGTAAGATACAGGATTATCAATTCCAATTTCATCCAACTGGGCCAAGTTAGCGCCAACAGCATTGTTGGAGGCATCCGTAAACAACATAAAAGGCTTGCCTTAGTCAGGGTGATGTAGTATGGGCCTTTTTCGCAATAAGGCCTTCAGAGTTTTGAAGGCGGCCTGTTATTCAGCGCCCCAATAGAAGGGGTGTTCTTGGCCAAGAGACGTAAAAGGGGCTCACTAAGCTGGGCGAACTTGGGGATGAACTGATGGTAATATCCCATCATACCCAAGAATACTTGGATGTCACGAAGGGTTTTGGGAGCAGGAAGCTTGAATATTGCTTCAACTTTATCCTGCAGAGGTTGTATCCCATCTTGGAATATGAAGTGCCTGAGAAAATCCAACTTCTTTTGGAAAAAAGTATTTTTAGAGGGCTTCAGCTTTATGTTAGAGTCCTGAAAACGTTGAAACACCTCCTTTAGGTGCGTGAGGTGCTCGTAAAATGTCTTGGAGAAGACTGTGATATCATCAAGGTAGACTATTACACAGCTCAGCTTAAGGTCCTGGAGAATATGATTCATCGCCCGCTAAAAAGTAGCAGGGGCTTTGCACAACCCCTGAGGTAACCAAGTGGGTGACACAAACCCTCATTGCATATAAGGGCGCACCTCTCCTGATCCTGGAGAGAAAGGTCCATCTGCCAATACCCGCTAGCCAAATCCATGGCTGAGAAGTATTTAGACCCAGAGAGCTGGGCCAGAGCGTCATCAATGTGGAGGATAGGGTAGCTGTCCTTCTTGGTAAGGTTGTTCAGCTTACGGTAGTCCATCACTACCCAATGACCTCCATTTTTCTTCTTTATCAATAGGAGCGGGGATGACCAAGGGCTTTGGGAAGGTACCAACAACCCAGCGTCTAACAGCTGTTTGAGCTCTGTCCGCATCTGTAGCTCCTGTACTTTGGATTTGTTGTAGGGTTTGGAGTGGATAGGCAAGCATCATCGATGTCAATGGTATGAGCCCAACCTTTCATGTGCCCATAGTCAGTATCAGATTTAGAGATGATGTCGCTATAGGAATTTAGTAAGGTGTGGACTTTCTCCAACTCAGCTGGGGTTAGTTCATCTGAGATTTGAACAGAGGGTAAGGTACATACGGCTTGGTCGGCGGATAACCCCATATCCACCATATATCCAATATAGTGAACTTGCTATATTTCCTCAAGGGGAATTAACATACCCCTTCCGATCTCTTGATGCTTTTTTCAGCCATATCCTTCTTGGTAAGATTTCCTAGCAGAATATTGATAGGTCGTTTATAGCCAGGGTCAAGTACACCTGGCAAAATTCTGGTCTTTAAATGACTAACTCCATCAACGCTAGTTAAGTGCAGTAAGAAATTATGAGGGATTTGTAAGGTAATTTTAGTATCAACTACCCTTTATTCACCCGTTTTAATTACAACATCTTTTGAAGCATATAACGGGATACCCTCAAGGGCGTCTACTGATGGAGGCAACATTTTTGTATGCCATCTGGCTGTGGCGTAATGTAATGTTAAGGGTGAATAGGAATACTCAACGGTGCAAGCATAGTCTTTTTTGTTAATTTCTTCATTGTTCAGAATCAATGACACCTCGTAGTTAAGCAAGGAGAGATACCCTGCTTCATGTTAATAACCCCTTCATATTCGAGTATGAACTGGTTTCCACTGAGTAGATCATAGGTATCCTTGGTCAGAGCCACTGTAAGAGCTGCTAAGAGAAGCTTCCCAAAACGAATGGGCAGAGAAGAGTACGCCCCAATGGCGCGGGTATTGTTTGGACCTGCAGTTCAAAACTCATGGGTATAGTTGAGGTCAGGAGCCAGCTTAATTTTCTTAATAAGCTTGGATGATAAAAAGTTTCTGGGGGACCCAGTGTCAAGGATAGCTCTAACCCGCACACCATTAATGACAACCTCCAATTTAGTTAAAGCACCACCCAAGAAAGGGGGAAGAGAGAACCCCTTTTAGATGAAGATGGAGGAAAGTCGTTTAGCCGTTTCAGGGTATTTTTCCTGGATATTCTGCAGGGTATGAATGCACTGAGTAGATCAGAGACAAGTAGAAATGAGCTGTTCAGAATCACTGGAAGTGTCAATATATTCAAGACCCTTTATCACCTCCTGCATGTAAGTTTGACGAGGGATCTTAGCCCAATTCGCTCTCTATGGGTTCAATCAACCAGGCACCTCCACTTCACCGGGGGCTCCTAGAACATAATGACCAACATCTTCATTACCCCCCTCAGACTCGTCGTCAGAGGGATTAACAATGCAGGTTAGGGAGCCCATAGGAAGTGGAGTAGGTTTAGGACTTCCCTTATGGGGTGATAGGTCCTGAAGTTGCTCCTCCCCTTTATTAGTTTTTGGGGGAGGTGTTGGAAGTATCACAGCCTGAGTTTCGACCTTTGAGGTAGAAGGTTTTGCTGCCTCATGGAAACAGGTTTCAATCAAGAGTTAGTTGATTGAGAGGATAAAGGGGATAGCACCTTGGAGGTGGATGCTTTAATTTCAACAGATATGGGTCATTCGGTGGCTGTGTGCTTCTGTGAAACAGGCGGTGTATCTTGTGGTTCCTGAGAGAGAGGTTTGGCCTTAGGATCCAGTTTTGGAACCACTTGGGGATAGCCGTTATGAGGAATATGAAAAAGGCAAAGGAGCTATGGCTTTCACCAGCTGCGTCTCTTGAACTGAAGATGAAAGGGAACATGGCCCTATCACCGCCATTACCAACTGATTATTGTTATGTGAATAGGAAACAGTGGGTGATGGTAGCTCCATAGTAGCCAATTTCAAGAGGGAAACAGCCATAGTAGATGCTACATGTAGCGGCGTAGGATCTTGGCTCATAGCTCTTTGAGTAGGGTCACACTCATAGATGTCTGCATCTGCTAATAAAGCCTCCTTGATATCTCATACAGTTTTAAACGTGCGCTTTACAGAAGAGAGATGCATTGCCAAGGAGGGATGAGATGCCAAGCCAGCTGAGATAGCCGCAATTGTATCTTCAAGAGGGAGCATTTGTGCAAGCAACAAAGGTTGAGCCTTATTATAGAAGCACTCAACAAACGAGGTAATCTGATTCTCCCTCTTGCAAGCTGAGGCACATAAGGCCTGTATTTGTCGCTGCAAACTCTGCTTAGAACCAAATTCATCCAGAATTGCTTGCTTAACCTCTTCCCAGTACTGAGGTTGATCATGGTTTGGACCATTTTTTCCTGTGCTATTCAATTTAAGCAAGGAAGAATGAACCGAATTTTTTTGCTGGTAGTGGCTCCTTCCATCATAGAATCGTACACATATAGGAAGGAGGCAACACTGCCCTCACCAGGTTTTAAACTTGTCTCGCAGAGGGGTTTTCTTATACTAGAGCGCTGCTCAAGCTCCTCAAGGTGGGACAAAGCTCTTGCTAGTTGCTTTTCAAGAGCAACTAGTTTTGATGTACAGGTGACCCCTGTAGTGAGCACCATTTTTTGGGAAACCAGCTGAGTTGGGCTCTCTGGTGCTTTTACGTCGCTGCCTTCCACAAAGATTTATATAAAATACTAAAATAGAGCGCTATAAAAATTGGATTTTTATCTTGTTTATTATAAGCACGGGGGTAAAATGAAAAGTGATCCTTTCCCAATATTCAACTATCAGTATTTAACTAATTTTGAGGGTCAGAGGGAATTCGGGGATATGTTTGTAATATCTTCAAGGCTTCCAATTTAAGTAATATGGGTTTTGATCCTATCAGATCTTGAGAAAAGTGAGATATTTTAGGTAAAATGAAGGTTGGGGTTTTGGGGCAGAATGTACCCATGCGGTAAGGTTTTGATATACTGCTTATAATCACCACTAGAAAATTTACTTTACCTTGGGGGACCTCCTCCATGCCTATAAAAGAGGGTGGCCACCGCGTAGGTGTTGTTAAGGACTTGGTGATGGTAGGGGGAGTACCTTCTGATGTTTGCCCCAGGGTCTGTTGGGGGGTCAGAGTATTCTGACTGTTAATTTTACAATTGGTGCCTGTGCAGGATTCAAATGGTGTTACCACAATTAAGGGGGTTCCACCAAGAATCAGCCCAGGTCTTTTGGCCGATATCCTCATTAGCATTGTTTTGATTAAAATTAGAATCACTTTCAACGACATCAGAAACTTGCAAAGGCCCAACATTTCCCCCTTTTTGGCTGGCTTTGACCTACCACATTCTTTATTTTAAAGCTGTTAGAGCAATTGTCTGACAGGGATATGCCGCTATAGTAAGGATTCTGCCAGTTGTTGCTGGCAGGGAAGGGCAAGCCCTAAGCGCCCACCCCACACGCCAAGGTAGAATGTAGGAACATTACCATCTGGCTAAGTGGGGGGAAAGGTTGATTTTAACCAAATGAATCCTCCAATGATTTAATTTTATTTATTATGAAATGACTAATCCTGGAATAATGGCTCATTGACTGAATTTCGTGATATTTGATATGGTTGCTGGTTAGTTGCTCCCCAATTGGGTTGAGCTAAAATTAGTATTCCGCCGAGTTGGGAAGTTAGGTTTGAGTGGGGCCAATTGGTAGCTTTAAATTAGTATAAGTATTACCAGCATCTAATAGCTGAGGATGATCCAAATAGTTAAATTTAGTATATGTTGTCAGAATCTGTGTTAACGCCAATTGCCATTCGTGGGTCATTGTGGGAATTTCTAGCAGAAAGCTGATGTATTTGCTATTAATTGTCCAATTGTGACTTTGCTGCCTAAATCAAATTACCGATGACTTATGCTGAGGATGCTCCAATTGTACTAATTTTTTGATGTTGGTAGAAACTGACAATCCCAAGTTTGACGGCAATGTTGTTTTAGCATCTCATATTTATTTAAATCAACCTATTGCAAGAAAGGCGATTCCCTGAATTTTGACTAAAAGAGTTAAAAGTGCTGTTAGTGTGAAGCTAAGAAGTTTTAAGTTACCTGAGCGACTAAAACTGTTTCTGTCGCATTATTCTTAGGTCAAATTCATATTTTATTTAATTATATAGTAATTTATATGCTCACCGGCAACTTAAGGCTGGGGATGAGCCAAACCTAATATTTGGATATTGGGATGGATGAGGAAAGAGGGTCAATGCCAGGAAAGAGAGTAGTGCAGCGGAAGGCTGAGAGAGTGGTTGGCTGGAAGGTCCAGTGGAAAGCCAATATGTCAGCAGTGGGCGCCATAGCCCTTTTGTAAATAATATAAATACCTGGCGCTTCCCTTTCAATAAATTTTTCCATTTTCCTAATGTACCTTTTGATTTGAGCTTATCATTTACTTCGTTGGTTGGGGTCAGGCTGGTGATCCCAAAATGGTGTGGGTGACACACCAAGGGGTCAGCAAGCGCTGCTGGCCCCATCACCTAAAGCGAAATGGCAAGGACTGACCAGTCTTCATACTGGTTGGCCTGTAGACCAGAAAAGCCCACAGTGAATTTTCTGACAAACAATAATCTAGACAAAGGATCTTCTGGTCCTTTCAACACTAATCACAAATTTCAATAGTCTAAATTATAAATGTATATTGATAATTTTTCTTAAACTGATCTGATCTGCTGTATTATATAAAAGTCAAGGGGAATTTATAGAGAAATTGGTTCACAACTCTTTATTTGGCATGCCAAGTTGGAACAGCAACCATTAATGATGAATTAATCCTCCAGGGTTGTGCAAATTGATGATCTTCCTCATTCAGTTACTCAGATTATCTCCCCCTACTCAACTGCAACCTCTTCTGAGTTGAAATGAAGAACTTGTCTCAACTTTTTCGCTCAATTACCATCAAATCATCCTTATTTGGTAACAACCTGCTTAGGTAATGGGACTCTTACCCTTAAATATCAGATTGCAATTAAAAAAGGTTAACTCAAAAGTTGATGTATCACAGGCAGCATTAATTCTCCGCAAAACATAAAACTATTAATCAATCAGCATATAAACGTGATTGACTCCTACAAGATATTTAATGTTTATTTGAGGCAAGCTAACCAGGGGACAGATATTACTGAAAGAAAGAAAGAAAGAAAGTAATTATTGACATGAATCCTGAGCAGGGTCAACTCCATCATAGAAGTTTTTCCACCTCCAGATTGGAACTCAAATTTTTTTGGTTATGTCATGAGTAAGGCTTTCGTGTTATTAGACCTACTAATCACCAATAACTTCCTTTGGCTGGCACCCCAATCAATGTGTGAAGGGCAGGAATCAAACCCGCAACCTTCATGTTGGTAGCCATATGCCCTACCAAATCAGCTTCCACCCCCTATTACAAGATATTAAGTTATTGATAAATTGACTACCTAATCATTTGGTTACCATCAGGGAGCATCCGCAACAAAACACTCATCAATCAAGCAAATTATAATCTGGTGGATCAATAAATATTTGCTGATAATAATTCTCTGAACAATTTTATCATATATTTTATTGATAACTCCAACATCCACTAGTGGGATAAATCCCCCAGTGGACAAGCAGATGTATTATAATTGTTGAAGCTGGGTAAGCTGTGAAAATATCCCAACACATCCCCCACTTGACCAGAAATCTACCAATGATGATTTTCTAAGGCATACGCCACTTTGATTCTGACTGATTCTGTCATTATGGTTTAAATTTGGAGTCCTCTTAGTATATCTTTATTTCTTGCTTGATGCATCTCCAATAAGTCCTTCTTTTTTGCAGATTTCCATTCCATGTCCTCCTTGTTGCTGCCTCCATAGAGAATGGTTCACATGGCTACATGCTGTGCCAGCCTACTTTTGGGTGTACTTGCAATAAAAAGATCTGGAAAACCTGTTTTCCACCATGTTGGGGTTATACAACACCTCGCCATTTAAAGAATCTTCTCAAGTGGCTTCTCTAATTCCTTTTTCCCTGTATTCTCCCAGGTTTGTGCCCCATTTCTTTAGGGACTACTCCTGGTGAATCTAATTTATAACTGTTCTGATCCTACTGATATGTTTGCTTCTTCCAGCGCCTCATGACTACTTGCAGCAGACTAAGCCTCAACTCAAGTTGGTTCTACCAATAACATAAGCGGACATCATTGGAATCTTTTTGATAATGACAAATGAAATTCAAATTTTTATATAAATTTTGCATTTTTTATTTTTTTAATATTTTTTTTCATACTTTTTCTTATATGATCTTTTGGTATTTAATCCTTATGTTATTTTTTCAATGGTATTTAACCTATTAGTAGGTTCAGAGGTCCATCTTTTCATTACCCTACTTTTCTCTCAGCAGCTCGTTTTTTAACTTAACCAGCTATTGTGGTTCAGAGGTCTATTTTTAAGACTTAACCACCTCTTGTGGTTCAGCGGCCTCACCTGGTACTTGACAAAACTAGGACTTATCCTAATTTCTGGGTTCAGTGGTCCTTCAGGAACATTTCACTAATTCCTCCTCTAGATCTAATACTTGAGATATTTCATATGTACCCAGTTCTCTACATGAACATCCATAATGTTCTTAATTGTGTAATAATCAGTTGATGACTTGCAATCACTTTGAATGGACCCAATCACAAAGCATCCAGCTCATTTCTATATCCAAAACCATAGGTGTCGCAATAGGCTACCCTACCCCCCACATGGTACTCCTTTATCACTGGTCTATTCTTGTTGTCTGTCAACTTATCTTTGACCCTTTTCTCTTAGGTGGTATCAATTACCTACAATTACAATTTGACCATAATATTGACCAGTCAGTTCAAAATAATGATTAGTACTCATCCCCGCTGCTGAATCTACACTAGAATAAAAAATCGGTGGTAAGGCTGCCCTTTGTCCATAGAGTAATTTGAATGGCATTTTTCTGTTGCCATATGATTACTTATGTTGTAAGCAAAGATAGCTGAACTTAGGTAAGTTCCCCAAGCTAAAGGTTTCCCCACAACCAATTTTCTTAGTGTTGCGGCTAGCGTTCTGTTAACTCATTTCACCATCCTTTTTTTTTCTGGTCTATATGGAACTTATACTACCCCTCTGATCCCCATAATTTCATTAATCCCTGGGATTACATAAGGGTAAAGTTGGTTCCATTGTTATTCAAGATAACTTGAGGGCATCTATTCTGGTATATTACTTGATCCAAAATGAACTTCGCTGTGCTCGCAGCATCCACTTTGCTCAAGGATTTGGTTTTGACCCATCTATTTAGATGGTCTATTGTCACTATGATGTATTTCGTGCCTTCTGTACTGATACTCAGGGGTCCCATCACATCTATGGACATGGTGTGCCATGTGAATCCAGGATGTACTAGACTTTATCCTATTATATTATTATGAGTTTTTGGAGTTGTCATTCCACACAACAGTCCAAGTAGTTGGAGACATCATTATTGATTGATTCCAGTAGTACTGGAGAATATGGTCTTTTTGGTTTTCCTCATTATACTATGGCTGACAACTTTTTGCAGCTCAACTTATTTACACTCGTTCTGACAGCTTTGGTAATAAAAATCATTTTCTGCATATCTTTTTTAATAATTGTCCATTTTAATCTTAGAGTTATTCATCACTTTCTTTAGTACACCTTAAATATTCAGTTTTCATCGCTGATATTTCCTTCATTCATTCTATGGAATAACTCGTCCACTTGATGATAAATAACTTGGACTACAGACATACTTGATAAACCATCAGCATTTTGATGCATTTCTCTGGCCAAATGTAGTATCTTAAAATCATATGATTGTAGTTTTAAAGCCCATCATGCCAGTTGCCCTCTGGTTCCTTCAAGTTAAGGGGTCAGCGTAAGGATGATTGGTCCTTCACCACTTTGAATTGCGTCCCATGGATTTACACTCAGATTGCTTGCTTCATATTACCATGAGTCCTTCATGCTCCATCATGGTTTAGTTCCTCCCCAATGGCGTTAGTGTTTGACTCACATAGGCCACTGGATATTTGTCCCTGTCTTCATCCACTTGTCTCAAAACTGCCCAATCACCATTAACGATGCATCAGTTTGGATGATAAATTCCCAATAAAAATCGAGTACTTTAAGCAAGAACTGGTCTTTGATATCAGCATAATTCATTGAACAACCCTTAGGGCTTCTTCATTCCAAACGAATCCTTTTTTGGATCCTTTAATAAGTGAAATAAAGACTACACAATTTTCTGCAAAATTCTTTTATGAGTTAGCAATAATTTCCAACCATCTCAGGAAGTACTTTATATCCCAAATGCTCCTTGGGATCGACATCCATTCAATTGCCATAATTTTCTGCTGCTGGGGTTGCAGCCCGCTGGACTTAATAATAAACTACAAGTACTCAAGCTCCTTCTTGAAGAAGTGACACCTCTCCAGCTTGATTTTAAAGTTTGCCATCAGCAGGCTCTTGAACACTTCTTCTAAGTGCTCCAAATGGTCCGTGAAGGTCCTTCTGAGTACATTGATATCATCCATATATACTAAAACGCAGGATAGCTTCAAATCACTAAGGATAGAGTCCACTGCTCTTTGGAAGGTGGCTAGCATTACATAATCCATGGGGCATTTAGATGACTGATAGAGTCCCTGTGCAGTAAGGATTGCACATTTTTCTTGGTCCTCCTTTGGCAAATTAATTTGCCAATATCCTAAAATTAAGTATATTGCCAAAAAGTATTTGACACTACCTGGGCTATCAAGCACGTTGTCAATCCTCTGCAGTGGAAAAGAATCCTTCATAAGTGATTTTATTCAGTTAGAGAGAATTAATTACTGCTCAATTTGATCCATCCTTCTTTTTCACTATAAGGATTGGACTCACCCATGGACTTGATGATGGAATCAGGAGCCCATGCTCAAATATCTTGATGATATCTTCGCTGACCACAGCTTCAGCTGCTCTAGACTTTTGAACAGGCCTCATTTGTGTCAGCAAATATTCACCTGTGACAACCTTGTGGATCACGTTCTTTGCACATCCCAAGTCATGGTCATCTTGGGCAAAAATCCCTAATACTTCTCAACTTTTTGGAGCGCATCCTCTTTCTGGTATTTGGTTAAATCAGCCAGCTGCTCTCAATCTACTAAAACGTTGACAATTTTATCAGCTTCTGCTGACAATCCTATTTTGGATAGCATTTCAAAAACATATATTTTCTTATATCTGCCATTGGGATTAGATGTAGAAACAAAACAACTTGATTTTTTGCTATTGACATCAGTTTCTTTCTCAGATTAGCCAGTAGCACGGTTATTTCTCCATGTCCTAACATAATTTTCCCTGGCACTATCCATGGTTTGATTCTTGATTTCTTCCATGGGCCATTGACTTCTCCATAAAGTAGCTCTGGGATCTCTAGAGCTAACCTTATGTTAATGATTATTTGCATCCCAGGCAGTATTATATTTGTTATTTTCGTTCTCAAGCTATCCTACGATTTTTCAGGTTCTCCAAAGCATTTCACTCCATTTTTTCTTAACAAAATTGTACTGGATGGGGACGATGCTGTCATTGTAAATCTAAGATTACAAAATTGTTCTTCTTGGTCACCGGTGGCTCTCCTTCCTGCTGATATACTAAGGGTAAGGCTTGGCCCAGAATGGATAGGATATTCTCCTCAAATTAAATTTCACTCCATATTTTCTCATAAACTCTGTCCCATTATTGATATCTCAATTCTGGTTTTCTAACATGATGGCGGGAGCTGATATCAAAAGTGAACCAAACCAGAGTGGTATCACACTGTAAGATTCTTTAAGAAATTGTCATATCTGATCCAGCCATTCCATATTTCTTCCAGTGTTCTAGGTCTGGCGAAATATTCATTCATTTTGACAATTTGGTTGAGACAAAGTTGATGGGCGCTCCGCTCTCAATAATTTCCCTCACTCTCACTTGGTTAGCTATGCTAACCATATAGGTACACTCAATTTATTGTATAGGGTATTTACTGCGTGAATGGCGGCATTATTTTTCAAATCAAGAGAATGAATTAGTTGTGTGAATATATCAGGGAAAGTAGCCTTGATTCTGCTAATTAAAATGGATACCTTTGCCATCTAATCATGTCTTGAGTAACTTCTTCTGGTTCTCACCGGGTTTAATCTTGTCCGCTAGCTGACATTTATGGCTAAGCCCCTTCCTTAACAATTTTGGAGTCAATTTCCTTTGTTTTGTCTCATGTAATGGCGTTTACGTTCATGTTAACAACCTTATATAGTAGGTCAGTTGTTTCATCATCTACAAAGAGAGTGAAAATGTCTATATCATCGTTTGTAATATTGGGAGTAATAGATTTAACTGCAGTGTCAGATTGTTCCTTCTCTAGACCACGGGACCTTTTCCAACTCCTGACTGCTTTCCTTTCTCCTTCCCCTGGACTAAGATAACTTGCTCCTTGGTTTTCTTACTCCAACATCGGGCAGCCATGTGTCCAATTTTACCACACTGATGGCATTGGATTTGCATCTTGTTTGCATGGTTCTTACTTCAGGTTTGTTCCCTAACCTGACTCAATTGGGTTGCTCTAATTCATCCCAGCGATTTTACAGTATTTTGATCTTGAGTATGGATCACTTTGAATGCTCTGTTTGGAATTTCAAAAGTGGCTCCCAACATCTTTAAATGTTCCACCATTTGAGATGTGGACATTTGCGTTACTAAAGCTGAAGCCATTGCTTGGTGTAAATCACAATAGGGCTGTAATGCTGCTTGCATTGCGATTTGGGCATCAAAATCTGTTAGCACTTTAACACTGGCCAGGACCTGTGGTTCCTAGTAAAATGGTCCATAAAAGCTACTAGGGTCTTGCCTTTTCGCAATTGAATCCCCATAATTTATACCTGCAGTTAGACGTCCAAGTAGGGCTTCTGAATTTTAGCATGATGGCTTCCTTGGCCTCCTGATAAGACCAATCGTCCCCGTTTAGATGGGTTAACACCAGATTCTAAAAATAAGTTTTCAGGCAGTTCATGACGGTCACTGCCTTTTGTCAGTCACTGAAACCAACCTTTGTCATCTCAATTTTAGAAAAACTCAAGGACATTATCCTGATGGAACGCGGGCAATTTTGGTGTGTTTAAAAATTCATCCTTGGCTCCACTAGCAGGCGAACCCTGCCCAATGACTCCATTGACAATGGAGTACCTTTGAGGGGTTGTTTCCAAAATTGCTAAATGACCCAGGCATCTTATGGGTGGTTTATTTTTCCCAGATGTAGTTTTAATCATATCATTTCTAGATTCTTATGCCTCCATTTGCGCACAATTGAATTTATGGTCCTCCAGTTCTTCTATAAGCTTCAATTGTCACGCTATATCTTCAGTAATCTGGCATATGCATTCTTAGTCCTCCTCCCTCTTGGTCTTTTAAAACAATACTTCTTTGATCAATTCACCCTCCTTGCGCTTCAAGATTTGACTTTTCCACAGAGGTCATTGTTGATTTTTCCCACTTGTTTGATCTCTTCCTCAGCCTTCATCACCAATTCTTCTAATGCAGTGAAGTCAGCCTGTGACGCCAAATTAAGCACGTTCTTGTTGAAAGTTTTAAGCCTCATCCAAAGCTTGCGTAGTTCGTTCTTATATGACATGTTTGATGTGATCTCCTTGTTAAATTTGACTAAACCTAACTACACCTGTATTGAGTACCAGTTGTTAAAACTTTGGGAGCTAGTGATCTGATTGGCACCAGTTGATAAAGTTTGGGATCTGTTTCCTCTTTCTGAATAATATTACTTCAGCTCCCTTACTCTAACTGCATATTTTCCTTGTATGTGCGTTGTTCAACTTGTTGATGATAGAATATAATGGGCAGTAAAGTATGAAGAATACTACTATAGTTAAGTTGATAGCCAAGTTAGTTATCAGATCCAACCGCAGCCTGATGCTTGTCCTAATCTTGAGCTCATCCGAAATTGTAGGGACTTCTTCCAAATTTTGATTGGTAGAACTTAACCTAGGATAATGTTCAGAGGTTCTTCTTCCTTAGCGTCATGCAGAGTCTGCAGAGATTAACAATAATATAGACAAAGGATCTTCTGATACTTAAAACTCTAATCAAAAAATTAAATAGTCTAAATTATAAACCTTTATTAATATTTGTTAATTTTAGTCAAATCTTATATGATTTATTAATAAAAACTAAGGGATATGTATAAGAAATTCAGCGCACATCTCTTCAGTTGGCACCTCAAGTGGGAATGACAGCTGTCACTGATGAATTAACCCTCCAGGGTCATGTGAAATAATGGTATTCTTCATCAAAATAATTGTGTTTGTCAAACATTCTTCTCAACTTTTGAAAAAGAATGTGGGAGGTAAGAATGCCCCCAAATCTGCTACCATGATTAGCTCAACACCTGCCCAATCTTTTAATATTGTGGTTATCAATGATATGAGTACCAACGGTTAAAAACATTGGCGGATTCTCAGTGGAATCCTAGCTACTGAGAAAATATGATTTATAACAAA